>JAPZAG010002025.1:0-22507 GCA_027475135.1 Bactrocera correcta
ATTAGTTTAACATATTTTAAATTAATTAACCTTCTTACACGAAGTTTACATAAAGCCAAAACGGTATAACACCAGTGCATTTGGAAGAATTCCGTAAACTTATATCCAGGTAAAAAGTCGATTTTCTTCTATACACATTTAGCTATCGATATCGAAATGCTTCAAATCATTCGTTTAACATATTTAAGTTCGTTAACCTTCTTTAACGTAATGAAGGTTATATAAAGCCATGGCGGCATAACGACAGTGCATTTAGAAGAATTCCGTAATCTTATATTTACGTATAAAGTCGATTTTCTTGTATATACACATTTAGCAATCGATATCGAAATGCTTCAAATCATTAGTTTAACATAATTAAGTTCGTTAACCTTTTTTAACGTAATGAAGGTGATATAAAGCCATGGCGGCATAACGACAGTGCATTTAGAAGAATTCCGTAATATTATATTTAGGTATAAAGTCGATTTTCTTGTATATACGCATTTAGCAGTCGATACCGAAATGCTTCAAATCATTAGTTTAACATATTTAAGTTAATAAACCTTCTTTAACGAACGGAAGTTGGCTTAAAGCCATGGCGGCATAACGGCAGTGCATTCAGAAGAATTCCGTAATCTTATATTTATGTATAAAGTCGATTTTCTTGTATATACACATTTAGCTATCGATATCGAAATGCTTCAAATCATTCGCTTAGCATATTTAAGTTCGTTAAAATTCTTTAACGTAATGAAGGTGATATAAAGCCATGGCGGCATAACGACAGTGCATTTAGAAGAATTCCGTAATCTTATATTTACGTATAAAGTCGATTTTCTTGTATATACACATTTAGAAATCGATATCGAAATGCTTCAAATCATTAGTTTAACATATTTAAGTTCGTTAACCTTTTTTAACGTAATGAAGGTGATATAAAGCCATGGCGGCATAACGACAGTGCATTTAGAAGAATTCCGTAATATTATATTTATGTATAAAGTCGATCTTCTTGTATATACGCATTTAGCAATCGATACCGAAATGCTTCAAATCATTAGTTTAACATATTTAAGTAAATAAACCTTCTTTAACGAACGGAAGTTGGCTTAAAGCCATGGCGGCATAACGGCAGTGCATTTAGAAGAATTCCGCAATCTTATATTTATGTATAAAGTCGATTTTTTTGTATATACACATTCAGCAATCGATATCGAAATGCTTTAAATCATTAGTTTAACATATTTAAGTTAATTTACCTTCGTTAACGTATTGAAGTTGATATAAAGCCATGGCGCCATAACGGCAGTGCATTAAGAAGAAGTCCGTAGTCTTATATTTGGTATAAAGTCGGCTTTCTTGTATATACACATTTAGCAATCGATATCGAAATGCTTCAAATCATTAGTTTAACATACTTAAGTTAATTAACCGTATTTTTCTCACTGAAGTGTACATAAAGCCATAACGGTATAACGGCAGTGCATTTGGAAGAATTCCGTAATCTTATATTTAGGTATAAAGTCGAGTTTCTTGTATTTACACATTAAGCAATTGATATCGAAATGCATCAGATAACTGTTTTAGCATATTTATGTTAATTAACCTTCTTTATCTTACTAAAGTTTACATAAAGCCATAACGGTATAACGGCAGTACATTTATATGAATTCCGTTATCTTACATTTAGGTATAAATTTGATTTTGTTGTATATACACATTAAGCAATCAATATTGAAATGCTTCAAATCATTAGTTTAACATATTTAAGTTAGTTAACCTTTTTTAACGCAATTAAGGTGATATAAAGCCATGGCGGCATAACGACAGTGCATTTAGAAGAATTCCGTAATCTTATATTTGGGTATAAAGTCGATTTTGTTGTATATGCACATCTATCAATCGATATCGAAATGCTTCAAATCATTAGTTTAATATATTTAAGTTAATTAACCTTCTTCAACGTATTGAAGTCGATATAAAGCCATGGCGGCATAACGACAGTACATTTGGAAGAATTTCGTAATCTAATAGTTAGGTATAAAGTCGATTTTGTTGTATATACACATTTAGCAAACGATATCGAAATGCTTCAAATCATTAGTTTAACATATTTAAGTTAATTAACCTTCTTTAACTTAATGAAGGTGATACAAAGCCAGGGCGGCATAACGACAGTAGATTTGGAAGAATTCCGTAATCTTATATTTAGGTATATAGTCGATTTTCTTGTATTTACGCATTTAGCAATCGATATCTAAAATCTTCAAATCATTAGTTTAACATATTTAAGTTAATAAACCTCCTTAAACTAAAGAAGGTGATATAAAGCCATGGCGGCATAACGACAGTGCATTTAGAAGAATTCCGAAATCTTATATTTAGTTATAAAGTCGATTTTGTTGTATATACACATTTAGCAATCGATATCGAAATGCTTCAAATCATTAGTTTAGCATATTTAAGTTAATTCCGTAATCTTATATTTGGGTATAAAGTCGTTTTTCTGTATATGCACATCTAGCAATCGATATCGAAATGCTTCAAATCATTAGTTTAACATATTTAAGTTAATTAACCTTCTTTAACGTATTGAAGTCGATATAAAGCCATGGCGGCATAACGACAGTACATTTGGAAGAATTTCGTAATCTTTCATTTAGGTATAAAGTCGATTTAGTTGTATATACACATTTAGCAATCGATATCGAAATGCTTCAAATCATTAGTTTAACATATTTAAGTTAATTAACCTTCTTTAACGTAATGAAGGTGATATAAAGCCATGGCGGCATAACGACAGTGCATGTAGAAGAGTTCCGTAATCTTATATTTAGGTATATAGTCGATTTTCTTGTATTTACGCATTTAGCAATCGATATCTAAAATCTTCAAATCATTAGTTTAACATATTTAAGTTAGTTAACCTTCATTAACGTAATGAAGGTGATATAAAGCCATGGCGGCATAACGACAGTGCATTTAAAAGAATTCCCTAATCTTATATTTAGTTATAAAGTTGATTTTGTTGTATATACACATTTAGCAATCGATATCGAAATGCTTCAAATCATTAGTTTAGCATATTTAAGTTAATTAACCTTCTTTAACGTATTGAAGTCGATATAAAGCCATGGCGGCATAACGACAGTACATTTGGAAGAATTCCGAAGTCTTATATTTATGTATAAAGTCGATTTTCTTGTATACACACATTTAGCAATCGATAACGAAATGCTTCAAATCACTAGTTTAACATATTTAAGTTATTTAACCTTCTTTAACGTATTGAAGTCGATATAAAGCCATGGCGGCATAACGGCAGTGCATTTAGAAGAATTCCGTAATCTTATATTTATCTTATTATCTTATTCTTATTTTCTTGTATATACACTTTTAGCTATCGATATCGAAATGCTTCAAATCATTAGTTTAACATATTAAGTTAATAAACATTTTTAAGCATACTGAAGTTTACATAAAGCCTTAACGGTATAACGGCAGTGCATTTAGAAGAATTCCGTAATGTTATAATTTTATAGTTAGGTATAAAGTCGATTTTCTTGTATATATACATTTCGCAATCGATATGGAAATGCTTCAGATAACTGGTTTAACATATTTAAGATAAAAAAACCTCCTTTAGCGAACTGAAGTTGACATAAGGCCATAACGGCACTGCATTTGGAAGAATTCCGTAGTCTCATATTTAGGCATAAATTCGATTTTCTTGTATATACACATTTTGCAATCGATATCGAAATGCTTCAAATAACTGGTTTAACATATTTAAGTTAATTAACCTTCTTAATCTTACTGAAGTTTACATAAAGCCATCACGGCATAACGGCAGTATATTTACATGAATTCCGTTATCTTATATTTAGGTATAAAGCCGATTTTGTTGTACATACACATTTAGCAATCGATATCGAAATGCTTCAAATCATTAGTTTAACATATTTAAGTTAATTAACCTTCTTTAATGAACGGAAGTTGGCATAAAGCCATGGCGGCATAGCGGCAGTGCATTTAGAAGAATTCCGTAATCTTATATTTAGGTATAAAGTCGATTTTGTTGTATATACACATAAGCAATCGATATCGAGATGGTTCCTAATGAGTTGAACATACTTAAGTTAATTAACCGTATTTTTCTCACTGAAGTGCACATAAAGCCATAACGGTATAACGGCAGTGCATTTGGAAGAATTCCGTAATCTTATATTTAGGTATAAAGTCGAGTTTCTTGTATTTACACATTAAGCAATTGATATCGAAATGCATCAGATAACTGGTTTAGCATATTTATGTTAATTAACCTTCTTTATCTTACTAAAGTTTACATAAAGCCATAACGGTATAACGGCAGTACATTTATATGAATTTCCCTTATCTTACATTTAGTATAAAGTCGATTTTGTTGTACATACACATTTAGCAATCAATATTGAAATGTTCAAATCATTAGTTTAACATATTTAAGTTATTAACCCTTTTTTAACGAATGAAGGTGATATAAACCATGGCGGCATAACGCAGTGCATTTAGAAGAATTCCGTAATCTTATATTTGGGGGTAAAGTCGATTTTTTGTATAACACATTTAGCAATCGATACGAAATGCTTCAAATCATTTGTTTAACATATTTAAGTTATTAACCTTCTTTTAAAGTATTGAAGTTGATATAAAGCCATGGGGGCAAACGCAGTCATTTGGGAAAAATTCCGAGTCTTATTTTAGGGATAAAGTCGATTTTTGTATTACACATTTTTCAATCGATATCGAATGTTCAAATATTAGTTTAACATATTTTAAATTTAAAAAACCCCTTTTTTTTTAAGAAGTGTTAAAACCATCGGATAACGGCAGTGCATTTGAAGAATTCCGTAATTTATATTTAGGTATAAAGTCATTTTTTTGTATTTACATTTGCAATGATATCAAATCTTTTAAAAATTGTTTAACATATTTAAGTTATTAACCTTCTTTTCTAATAAGGTTTTTAAAAAAGCCATCGGATAACGGCAGTCATTTAAGAATTCCGTTAAACTTAATTTAGGTATAAAGTCGATTTTGTTGTAATACACATTTAGCAATCAAAATTGAAATGCTTCAAATCATTAGTTTAACATATTAAGTTAATAACCTTCTTTAACGTAATGAAGGTGATATAAAGCCATGGCGGCATAACGACAGTGCATTTAGAAGAATTCCGTAATCTTATATTTGGGTATAAAGTCGATTTTTTGTATATGCACATCTAGCAATCGATATCGAAATGCTTCAAATCATTAGTTTAACATATTTAAGTTAATTAACCTTCTTTAACGTATTGAAGTTGATATAAAGCCATAACGGCACTGCATTTGGAAGAATTCCGTAGTCTCATATTTAGGCATAAATTCGATATTCTTGTATATACACATTTTGCAATCGATATCGAAATGCTTCAAATAATTGGTTTAGCATATTTAAGTTAATTAACCTTCTTAATCTTACTGAAGTTTACATAAAGCCATCACGGCATAACGGCAGTATATTTATATGAATTCAGTTATCTTATATTTAGGTATAAAGTCGATTTTGTTGTACATACACATTTAGCAATCGATATCGAAATGCTTCAAATCATTAGTTTAACATATTTAAGTTAATTAACCTTCTTTAACGAACGGAAGTTGGCATAAAGCCATGGCGGCATAGCGGCAGTGCATTTAGAAGAATTCCGTAATCTTATATTTAGGTACAAAGTCGATTTTGTTGTATATACACATAAGGAATCGATATCGAGATGGTTCAACTCATTAGTTTAACATACTTAAGTTAATTAACCTTTTTTTTCTCACTGAAGTGTACATAAAGCCATAACATTATAACGGCAGTGCATTTGGAAGAATTCCGTAATCTTATATTTAGGTATAAAGTTGAGTTTCTTGTATTTACACATTAAGCAATTGATATCGAAATGCATCAGATAACTGGTTTAGCATATTTATGTTAATTAACCTCCTTTATCTTACTAAAGTTTACATAAAGCCATAACGGTATAACGGCAGTACATTTATATGAATTCCGTTATCTTACATTTACGTATAAAGTCGATTTTGTTGTACATACACATTTAGCAATCAATATTGAAATGCTTCAAATCATTAGTTTAACATATTTAAGTTAGTTAACCTTCTTTAACGTAATGAAGGTGATATAAAGCCATGGCGGCATAACGACAGTGCATTTAGAAGAATTCCGTAATCTTATATTTGGGTATAAAGTCGATTTTGTTGTATATGCACATCTAGCAATCGATATCGAAATGCTTCAAATCATTAGTTTAACATATTTAAGTTAGTTAACCTTCTTTAACGTATTGAAGTTGATATAAAGCAATGGCGGCATAACGACAGTACATTTGGAAGAATTCCGTAGTCTTATATTTAGGTATAAAGTCGATTTTCTTTTATATATGCATTAAGCAATCGATATCGAAATGCTTCAAATACCTGGTTTAACATATTTAAGTTAATAAACCTTCTTTAACAAACTGAAGTTAACATAAAGCCATAACGGTATAATGGCAGTGCATTTGGAAGAATTCCGTAATCTTATATTTAGGTATAAAGTCGATTTTGTTGTATATACACATTAGCAATCAATATCGAGATGGTTCAACTCATTAGTTCAACATATTTAAGTTAGTAAATCTTCTTTAACGATCTGAAGGTGATATAAAACCATGGCGGCATAACGGCAGTGCATTTAGAAGAATTCCGTAATCTTATATTTAGGTATAAAGTCGATTTTCTTGTATACACACATTTAGCAATCGATAACGAAATGCTTCAAATCACTAGTTTAACATATTTAAGTTATTTAACCTTCTTTAACGTATTGAAGTTGATATAAAGCCATGGCGACATAACGGCAGTGCATGTAGAGGAATTCCGTAGTCTTATATTTAGGTATAAAGTCGATTTTGTTGTATATACACATAAGCAATCGATATCGAGATGGTTCAACTCATTAGTTTAACATACTTAAGTTAATTAAACTTATTTTTCTCACTGAAGTCTACATTAAGCCATAACGGTATAACGGCAGTGCATTTGGAAGAATTCCGTAATCTTATATTTAGGTATAAAGTCGAGTTTCTTGTATTTAGACATTAAGCAATTGATATCGAAATGCATCAGATAACTGGTTTAGCATATTTATGTTAATTAACCTTCTTTATCTTACTAAAGTTTACATAAAGCCATAACGGTATAACGGCAGTACATTTATATGAAATCCGTTATCTTACATTTAGGTATACCGTCGATTTTGTTGTACATACACATTTAGCAATCAATATTGAAATGCTTCAAATCATTAGTTTAACATATTCAAGTTAGTTAACCTTCTTTAACGTAATGAAGGTGATATAAAGCCATGGCGGCATAACGACAGTGCATTTAGAAGAATTCCGTAATCTTATATTTAGTTATAAAGTCGATTTTGTTGTATATACACATTTAGCAATCGATATCGAAATGCTTCAAATCATTAGTTTAGCATATTTAAGTTAATTAACCTTCTTTAACGTATGGAAGTCGATATAAAGCCATGGCGGCACAACGACAGTACATTTGGAAGAATTCCGAAGTCTTATATTTATGTATAAAGTCGATTTTCTTGTATGTACACATTTAACAATCGATATCGAAATGCTTCAAATAATTAGTTTAACATATTTAAGCTAATAAACCTTCTTTAACGAACGGAAGTTGGCTTAAAGCCATGGCGGCATAACGGCAGTGCATTTAGAAGAATTCCGTAATCTTATATTTAGGTATAAAGCCGATTTTTTTGTTTATACACATTTAGCTATCGATATCGAAATGCTTCAAATCATAAGTTTAACATATTAAGTTAATAAACATTTTTTAGCATACTGAAGTCTACATAAAGCCTTAACGGTATAACGGCAGTGCATTTAGAAGAATTCCGTAATATTATAATTTTATATTTAGGTATAAAGTCGAGTTTCTTGTATATACACGTTTCGCAATCGATATCGAAATGCTTCAAATAACTGGTTTAACATAGTTAAGTTAATAAACCTCCTTTAGCGAACTGAAGTTGACATAAAGCCAAATTCCATAGTCTTATATTTAGGCATAATGTCGATTTTCTTGTATATACACATTTAGCAATCGATATCGAAATGCTTCAAATCATTAGTTTAACATATTTAAGTTAATTAACCTTCTTTAACGAACGGAAGTTGGCATAAAGCCATTACGGCATAACGGCAGTGCATTTAGAAGAATTCCGTAATCTTATATTTAGGTATAAAGTCGATTTTCTTGTAAATACACATTTAGCAATCGATAACGAAATGCTTCAAATCATTAGTTTAACATATTTAAGTTAATTAACCTTCTTTCTCTGACTGAAGTTTACATAAAGCCATAACGGTATAACGCCAGTGCATTTGGAAGAATTCCGTAAACTTATATTTACGTGTAATGTCGATTTTGTTGTATATACACATTTAGCAATCGATATCGAGATGCTTCAAATCATTAGTTTAACATATTTAAGTTAATTAACCTTCTTTTTCTTACTGAAGTTTACGTACAGCCATAACGGTATAACGGCAGTGCATTTAGAAGAATTCCGTAATCTTTCATTTAGGTATAAAGTCGAGTTTCTTGTATATACACGTTTCGCAATCGATATCGAAATGCTTCAAATAACTGGTTTAACATAGTTAAGTTAATAAACCTCCTTTAGCGAACTGAAGTTGACATAAAGCCAAATTCCATAGTCTTATATTTAGGCATAAAGTCGATTTTGTTGTATATACACATTTAGCAATCGATATCGAAATGCTTCAAGTCATTAGTTTAACATATTTAAGTTAATTAACCTTTGTTATCTTACCGAAGTTTACATAAAGCCAAAACGGTATAACACCAGTTCATTTGGAAGAATTCCGTAAACTTATATTTATGTATAAAGTCGATTTTCTTGTATATACACATTTAGCAATCGATATCGAAATGTTTCAAATCATTAGTTTAACATATTTAAGTTCGTTAACCTTCTTTAACGTAATGAAGGTGTTATAAAGCCATAGCGGCATAACGACAGTGCATTTAGAAGAATTCCGTAATCTTATATTTATGTATAAGGTCGATTTTGTTGTATATACACATTCAGCAATCGATATCGAAATGCTTCAAAGTTTAAGTTAATAAACCTTCTTTAACGAACGGAAGTTGGCTTATAGCCATGGCGGCATAACGGCAGTGCATTTAGAAGAATTCCGTAATCTTATATTTAGGCATAAAGTCGATCTTCTTGTATATACAGTTTTAGCTATCGATATCAAAATGCTTCAAATCATTAGTTTAACATATTAAGTTAATAAACATTTTTAAGCATACTGAAGTCTACATAAAGCCTTAACGGTATAACGGCAGTGCATTTAGAAGAATTCCGTAATGTTTTATTCTTTTTATTTAAGTATAAAGCCGATTTTTTTGTTTATACACATTTTGCAATCGATATCGAAATGCTTCAAATCATTCGTTTAACATATTTAAGTTAATAAACCTTCTTTAACAAACTGCAGTTAACATAAAGCCATAACGGTATAATGGCAGTGCATTTGGAAGAATTCCGTAATCTTATATTTAGGTATAAAGTCGATTTTCTTGTATTTACACATTAAGCAATCGATATCGAAATGCATCAGATAACTGGTTTAGCATATTTAAGTTAATTAACCTTCTTTATCTTACTAAAGTTTTTATAAAGCCATAACGGCATAACGGCAGTATATTTACATGAATTCCGTTATCTTATATTTAGGTATAAAGTCGATTTTGTTGTACATAGACATTTAGCAATCGATATTGAAATGCTTCAAATCATTAGTTTAACATATTTAAGTTAGTTAACCTTCTTAAACGTAATGAAGGTGATATAAAGCCATGGCGGCATAACGACAGTGCATGTAGAATAATTCCGTAATCTTATATTTGGGTATAAAGTCGATTTTGTTGTATATACGCATCTAGCAATCGATATCGAAATGCTTCAAATCATTAGTTTAACATATTTAAGTTAATTAACCCTCTTTATCTCACTGAAGTCTACAAACGCCTTAACGGCATAACGGCAAAGCATTTAGAAGAATTACGTAATCTTATATTTAGGTATAAAGTCGATTTTCTTTTATATACACATTTAGCAATGGATATCGAAATGCTTCAAATCATTAGTTTAACATGTTTAAGTTAATTAACCTTCTTTAACGTAATGAAGGTGATATAGAGCCATGGCGGCATAACGACAGTGCATGTAGAAGAATTCCGTAATCTTATATTTAGGTATATAGTCGATTTTCTTGTATTTACGCATTTAGCAATCGATATCGAAATGCTTCAAATCATTAGTTTAACATATTTAAGTTAGTTAACCTTCTTTAACGTAATGAAGTTGGCTTAAAGCCATGGCGGCATAACGGCAGTGCATTTAGAAGAATTCCGTAATCTTATATTTAGGTATAAAGCCGATTTTTTTGTTTATACACATTTAGCTATCGATATCGAAATGCTTCAAATCATAAGTTTAACATTTAAGTTAATAAACATTTTTTAGCATACTGAAGTCTACATAAAGCCTTAACGACAGTGCATTTAAAAGAATTCCGTAATGTTATAATTTTATATTTAGGTATAAAGTCGATTTTATGTATATACACATTTCGCAATCGATATCGAAATGCTTCAGATAACTGGTTTAACATATTTAAGTTAATAAACCTCCTTCAGAGAACTGAAGTTGACAAAAATCCATAATTCCATAGTCTTATATTTAGGCATAAAGTCGATTTTGTTGTATATACACATTTAGCAATCGATATTGAGATGGTTCAACTCATTTGTTTAAATTATCTAACCAATGCTTTATGTTCGACCCACCTCATTCAAATAGTTTAGCCTTAGAGCGTTAGCAAAGTTGAAACAAAAATGTGACTATTGCCAAGCGCCCGGTAGGAGTAGAAGAAAGATTGAAGACTTTTCTGAGAGCTCTTTAAATTATCTAACCAATGCTTTATGTTTGACCCACCTCGTTCAAATCGTTTAACGGCTAGAGCGTTATCAAAAGTGAAACAAAAATGTGACTATTGCCAAGCGCCTGGTAGGAGTAGAAGAAAGATGGAAAGTTTTCCTAAGAGGTCTTTAAATTATCTAACCAATGCTTTGTTTTTGACCCACCTCGTTCCAATAGTTTAGCCTCAGAGCGTTAGCAAAGTTGAAACAAAAATGTGACTATTGCCCCTGGTAGATGTAGAACAACGATTGAAGACTTTCCTGAGAGCTCTTTAAATTATCTAACCAATGCTTTATGTTCGACCCACCTCGTTTCAATAGTTTAGCCACGATAGCGTTAGCAAAGTTGAAACAAAAATGTGACTATTGCCAAACACCTGGTTAGAGCAGAAGAAAGATTGAAGACTTTCCTGAAAGCCCTTTAAATTATCTAACCAATGTTTTATGTTTAACTCACCTCGTACAAATAGTTTACCCGCTAGAGCGTTATCAAAAGTGAAACAAAAATGTGACTATTGCCACGCCCCTGGTAGATGTACAAGAAAGATTGAAGACTTCCCTGTGAGCTTTTTAAATTATCTAACCAATGTTTTATGTTTGACTCAGCTCGTTTAAATAGTTTACCCGCTAGAGCGTTAGCAAAGTTGAAACAAAAATGTGACAATTGCCAAGCCCCTGATAGGAGTAGAAGAAAGAGTGAAGATTTTCCTGAGAGCTCTTTAAATTATCTAACCAATGCTCTGTGTTTGACCGGCCTCGTTCCAATAGTTTAGCCGCTAGAGCGTTAGCAAAGTTCAAACAAAGATGTGACTATTGCCAAGCCTTTGATAAGAGTAGAAGAAAGATTGAAGATTTTCCTGAGAGCTCTTTAAATTATCTAACCAATGCTCTGTGTTTGACCGGCCTCGTTCCAATAGTTTAGCCGCTAGAGCGTTAGCAAAGTTGAAACAAAAATGTGACTAGTTCCAAGCCCCTGATAGGAGTAGAAGAAAGATTGAAGACTTTTCTGAAAGCTCTTTAAATTATCTAGCCAATGCTTTATGTTCGACTAACCTCCTTTAAATAGTTTACCTGCTAGAGCATTAATAAAAGTAAAAAAAAAATGTGACTATTTCCAAGCCCCTGATAGGAGTAGAATAAAGATTGAAGACTTTCCTGAGAGCTCTTTAAATTATCTAACCAACGCTTTATGTTTGACACAACTCGTTCCAATAGTTTAGCCGCTAGGGCGTTAGCAAAGTTGAAACAAAAATGTGACTATTGCCAAGCCCCTGATAGTAGTAGAACAAAGATTGAATACTTTCCTGACAGCTCTTTAAATTATCTAACCAACGCTTGATGTTGGTGCAAAGTTGAAACAAAAATGTGACTATTACCAAGCCCCTGATAAGAGTAGAAGAAAGACTGAAAACTTTCCTGAGAGCTCTTTAAATTATATAACCAATACTTTATGTTTGACCCACCTCGTTCCAATAGTTTAGCCGCTAGAGCGTTAGCAAAGTTGAAACAAAAATGTGACTATTACCAAGCTCCTGATAGGAGTAGAAGAAAGATTTAAGACTTTCCTGAGAGCTCTTTAAATTATCTAACCAATGCTTTATGTTTGACTAACCTCGTTTAAATAGTTTACCCGCTAGAGCATTAATAAAAGTGAAACAAAAATGTGACTATTTCCAAGCCCCTGATAGGAGTAGAATAAAGATTGAAGACTTTCCTGAGAGCTCTTTAAATTATCTAACCAACGCTTTATGTTTGACCCAACTCGTTTTAATAGTTTAGCCGCTAGAGCGTTAGCAAAGTTGAAACAAAAATGTGACTATTTCCAAACCTCTGATAGGAGTAGAAGGAAGACTGAAGACTTTCCTGAGAGCCCTTTAAATTATCTAACCAATGCTTTATGTTTGACCCAACTCGTTCCAATAGTTTAGCCGCTAGAGCGTTAGGAAAGTTGAAACAAAAATGTGACTATTACCAAGCCCCTGATAGGAGTAGAAGAAAGATTTAAGACTTTCCTGAAAGCTCTTTAAATTATCTAACCAACGCTTTATGTTTGACCCAACTCGTTCTAATAGTTTAGCCGCTAGAGCGTTAGCAAAGTTGAAACAAAAATGTGACTATTGCCAAGCCCCTGATAGGAGTAGAAGAAAGATTGAAGACTTTCCTGAGAGCTCTTTAAATTATCTACCAACGCTTTATGTTTGACCCAACTCGTTCCAATAGTTTAGCCGCTAGAGCGTTAGCAAAGTGAAACAAAAATGTGACAATTACCAAGCCTCTGATAGGAGTAGAAGAAAGATTGAAGACTTTCCTGAGAGCACTTTAAATTATCTAACCAATGCTTTATGTTTGACCCAACTCGTTCCAATAGTTTAGCCGCTAGAGCGTTAGCAAAGTTGAAACAAAAATGTGACTATTACCAAGCCCCTGATAGGAGTAGAAGAAAGATTTAAGACTTTCTGAGAGCTCTTTAAATTATCTAACCAATGCTTTATGTTTGACCAACTCGTTTAAATAGTTTACCACTAGAGCTTAGAAAGTTGAAACAAAAATGTGACTATTCCAAGCCCCTGATAGGAGTAGAATAAAGATTGAAGACTTTCTGAGAGCTCTTTAAATTATCTAACCAAGCTTTATGTTTGACCCAACTCGTTCAAATAATTTAGCCTCAGAGCGTTAGCAAAGTTTGAAACAGAAATGTGACTATTCCAAGCCCCGTAGGAGTAGAAGAAAGATTGAAGACTTTCCTGAAAGCTCTTTAAATTATCTAACCAATGCTTTATGTTTGACTAACCTCGTTTAAATAGTTTAGCCTCTAGAGCAGTTAGCAAATATGAAACAGAAATGTGACTATTTCCAAGCCCCCTGATAGGAGTAGAATAAAGATTGAAGACTTTCCTGAAAGCTCTTTAAATTATCTAACCAACGCTTTATGTTTGACCAACCCCGTTTAATTGTTTAGCCGCTAGAGCGTTAGCAAAGTGAAACAAAAATGTGACTATTTTCCAAGCCCCTGATAAGAGTAGAAGAAAGATTGAAGACTTTCTTGAGAGCTCTTTAAATTATCTAACCAACGCTTTATGCTCGACCCACCTCATTCAAATAGTTTAGCCTCAGAGCGTTATCAAAAGTGAAACAGAAAATGTGACTATTTCCAAACCCCTGATAGGAGTAAAAGAAAGATTGAAGACTTCCTGAGAGCTCTTTAAATTATCTAACCAATGCTTTAGGTTTCACTCACCTCGTTTCAATAGCGCTGTAGCGGCTAAACTATTGGAACGAGGTGGGTCAAACATAAAGCATTCGTTAGATAATTTAAGGAGCTCTCAGGAAAGTTCCCAATTTTTCTTCTACTCCTGCCAGGGGCTTGGCAATAGTCACAGTTTTGTTTCAACTTTGATAACGCTCTAGCGGGTAAACTGTTTGAACGAGGTGAGTCAAACATAAAGCATTGGATAGATAATTTAAAGAGCTCTCAGGAAAGTTTTCAATCTTTATTCTACTCCTATCAGGGGCTTGGTAATAGTCACATTTTTGTTTCAACTTTGCTAACGCTCTAGCGGCTAAACTATTGAACGAGGTGGGTCAAACATAAAGCATTGGTTAGATAATTTAAAGAGCTCTCAGGAAAGTCTTCAATCTTTGTTCTACTACTATCAGGGGCTTGGAAATAGTCACATTTTTGTTTCAACTTTGCTAACGCTCTAGCGGCTAAACATTGGAACGAGGTGGGTCAAACATAAAGCATTGGTTAGATAATTTAAAGAGCTTCAGGAAAGTCTTCAATCTTTGTTCTACTACTATCAGGGGCTTGGAATAGTCACATTTTTGTTTCAACTTTGCTAACGCTCTAGCGGCTAAACTATTGGAACGAGGTGGGTCAAACATAAAGCATTGGTTAGATAATTTAAAGAGCTTCAGGAAAGTCTTCAATCTTTCTTCTACTCCTATCAGGGGCTTGGAATAGTCACATTTTTGTTTCACTTTGCTAACGCTCTAGCGGCTAAACTATTGAACGAGGTGGGTCAAACATAAAGCGTTGGTTAGATAATTTAAAGAGCTGTCAGAAAAGTCTTCAATCTTTGTTCTACTACTATCAGGGGCTTGGAAATAGTCACATTTTTGTTTCACTTTTGATAACGCTCTAGCGGGTAAACTATTGGAACGAGGTGGGTCAAACATAAAGCATTGGTTAGATAATTTAAAGAGCTCTCAGGAAAGTCTTCAATCTTTCTTCTACTCCTATCAGGGGCTTGGTAATAGTCACATTTTTGTTTCAACTTTGCTAACCTCTAGCGGCTAAACTATTGGAACGAGTTGGGTCAAACATAAAGCATTGGTTAGATAATTTAAAGAGCTCTCAGGAAAGTCTTCAATCTTTATTCTACTCCTATCAGGGGCTTGGAAATAGTCACATTTTTGTTTCAACTTTGCTAACGCTCTAGCGGCTAAACTATTGGAACGAGGTGGGTCAAACATAAAGCATTGGTTAGATAATTTAAAGAGCTCTCAGGAAAGTCTTCAATCTTTCTTCTACTCCTATCAGGGGCTTGGTAATAGTCACATTTTTGTTTCAACTTTGCTAACGCTCTAGCGGCTAAACTATTGAACGAGGTGGGTCAAACATAAAGCATTGGTTAGATAATTTAAAGAGCTCTCAGGAAAGTCTTCAATCTTTGTTCTACTCCTATCAGGGGCTTGGTAATAGTCACATTTTTGTTTCAACTTTGCTAACGCTCTAGCGGCTAAACTATTGAACGAGGTGGGTCAAACATAAAGCATTGGTTAGATAATTTAAAGAGCTCTCAGGAAAGTCTTCAATCTTTGTTCTACTACTATCAGGGGCTTGGTAATAGTCACATTTTTGTTTCAACTTTGCTAACGCTCTAGCGGCTAAACTATTGAACGAGGTGGGTCAAACATAAAGCATTGGTTAGATAATTTAAAGAGCTCCAGGAAAGTCTTAATCTTTCTTCTACTCTATCAGGGGCTTGGAATAGTCACATTTTTGTTTCACTTTGCTAACGCTCTAGCGGCTAAACTATTGAACGAGTTGGTCAAACATAAAGCGTTGGTTAGATAATTTAAAAAGCTCTCAGAAAGTCTTCAATCTTTATTCTACTCCTATCAGGGGCTTGGAAATAGTCACATTTTTGTTTCACTTTTATTAATGCTCTAGCGGGTAAACTATTTAAACGAGGTAAGTCAAACATAAAGCATTGGTTAGATAATTTAAAGAGCTCTCAGGAAAGTCTTAAATCTTTCTTCTACTCCTATCAGGGGCTTGGTAATAGTCACATTTTTGTTTCAACTTTGCTAACGCTCTAGCGGCTAAACTATTGGAACGAGGTGGGTCAAACATAAAGCATTGGTTAGATAATTTAAAGAGCTCTCAGGAAAGTCTTCAATCTTTCTTCTACTCTATCAGGGGCTTGGTAATAGTCACATTTTTGTTTCAACTTTGCTAACGCTCTAGCGGCTAAACAATTAGAACGAGTTGGGTCAAACATAAAGCGTTGGTTAGATAATTTAAAGAGCTCTCAGGAAAGTCTTCAATCTTTTTCTACTCCTATCAGGGCTTGGAAATAGTCACATTTTGTTTCACTTTTGATAACGCTCTAGCGGGTAAACTATTTGAACGAGGTGAGTCAAACATAAAGCATTGGTTAGATAATTTAAAGAGCTCTCAGAGAAAGTCTTCAATCTTTCTTCTACTCTTATCAGGGGCTTGGCAATAGTCACATTTTTGTTTCAACTTTGCTAACGCTCTAGCGGCTAAACTATTGAAACGAGGTGGGTCAAACATAAAGCATTGGTTAGATAATTTAAAGAGCTCTCAGGAAAGTCTTCAATCTTTCTTCTACATCTACCAGGGGCGTGGCAATAGTCACATTTTTGTTTCACTTTTGATAACCCTCTAGCGGGTAAACTACTTGTACGAGGTGAGTTAAACATAAAACTTTGGTTAGATAATTTAAAGGGCTTTCAGGAAAGTCTTCAATCTTTCTTCTGCTCTAACCAGGTGTTTGGCAATAGTCACATTTTTGTTTCAACTTTGCTAACGCTATCGTGGCTAAACTATTGAAACGAGGTGGGTCGAACATAAAGCATTGGTTAGATAATTTAAAGAGCTCTCAGGAAAGTCTTCAATCTTTGTTCTACATCTACCAGGGGCAATAGTCACATTTTTGTTTCAACTTTGCTAACGCTCTGAGGCTAAATATTGGAAACGAGTTGGAACTGGGGAAAAAAAAAATTTCCATCTTTCTTCTACTCCTACCAGGCGCTTGGCAATAGTCACATTTTTGTTTCACTTTTGATAACGCTCTAACCGGTAAACGATTTGAACGAGGTGGGTCAAACATAAAGCATTGGTTAGATAATTTAAAGTGCTCTCGGGAAAGTCTTCAATCTTTCTTCTACTCCTACCAGGCGCTTGGCAATAGTCACATTTTTGTTTCAACTTTGCTAACGCTCTGAGGCTAAACTATTTGAATGAGGTGGGTCGAACATAAAGCATTGGTTAGATAATTTAAACAAATGAGTTAAACATCTCAATATCGATTGCTAAATGTGTATATACAACAAAATCGACTTTATGCCTAAATATAAGACTATGGAGTTATGGCTTTTTGTCAACTTCAGTTCTCTAAAGGAGGTTTATTAACTTAAATATGTTAAACCAGTTATCTGAAGCATTTCGATATCTATTGCGAAATGTGTATATACATAAAATCGACTTTATACCTAAATATAAAATTATAACATTACGGAATTCTTCTAAATGCACTGCTGTTATACCGCTAAGGCTTTATGTAGACTTCAGTATCCTAAAAAATATTTATTAACTTAATATGTTAAACTTATGATTTGAAGCATTTCGATATCGATAGCTAAAACAAAAAAATCGACTTTATACCTAAATATAAGATTACGGAATTCTTCTACATGCACTGTCGTTATGCCGCTATGGCTTTATATCACCTTCATTAAGTTAAAGAAGGTTAATTAACTTAAATATGTTAAACTAATGATTTGAAGCAATTCAATATCGATTGCTAAATGTGTATGTACAACAAAATCGACTTTATACCTAAATATAAGATAACGGAATTCATATAAATATACTGCCGTTATGCCGTTATGGCTTTATGTAAACTTTAGTAACATAAAGAAGGTTAATTAACTTAAATATGCTAAACCAGTTATCTGATGCATTTCGATATCGATTGCTTAATGTGTAAATACAAGAAAATCGACTTTATACCTAAATATAAGATTACGGAATTCTTCTGCATGCACTGTCGTTATGCCACCATGGCTTTATATCACCTTCATTACGTTAAAGAAGGTTAACGATCTTAAATATGTTAAACGAATGATTTGAAGCCTTTCGATATCGATAGCTAAAGGAGTATAGAAGAAAATCGACTTTATACCAAAATATAAGATTACGGAATTCTTCCAAATGCACTGCCGTTATACCGTTATGGCTTTACGTAAACTTCAGTAAGAAAAAGAAGGTTAATTAACTTAAATATGTTAAACTAATGATTTGAAGCATCTCGATATCGATTGCTAAATGTGTATATACAACAAAATCGACATTGTACCTAATTATAAGTTTACGGAATTCTTCCAAATGCACTGGCGTTATACCGTTATGGCTTTATGTAAACTTCAGTCAGAGAAAGAAGGTTAATTAACTTAAATATGTTAAACTAATGATTTGAAGCATTTTGTTATCGATTGCTAAATGTGTATATACAAGAAAATCGACTTTATACCTAAATATAAGATTACGGAATTCTTCTAAATGCACTGCCGTTATGCCGTAATGGCTTTATGCCAACTTCCGTTCGTTAAAGAAGGTTAATTAACTTAAATATGTTAAACTAATGATTTGAAGCATTTCGATATCGATTGCTAAATGGGTATATACAAGAAAATCGACTTTATGCCTAAATATAAGACTATGGAATTATGGCTTTATGTCAACTTCAGTTCGCTAAAGTAGGTTTATTAACTTAATTATGTTAAACCAGTTATCTGAAGCATTTCGATATTGATTGCGAAACGTGTATATACAAGAAATTCGACTTTATACCTAAATATAAATATATAATATTACAGAATTCTTCTAAATGCACTGCCGTTATACCGTTAAGGCTTTATGTAGACTTCAGTATGCTAAAAAATGTTTATTAACTTAATATGTTAAACTTATGATTTGAAGCATTTCGATATCGATAGCTAAATGTGTATAAACAAAAAAATCGACTTTATACCTAAATATAAGATTAAGGAATTCTTCTAAATGCACTGCCGTTATGCCGCCATGGCTTTAAGCAGACTTCCGTTCGTTAAAGAAGGTTTATTAGCTTAAATATATTAAACTAATTATTTGAAGCATTTCGATATCGAATGTTAAATGTGTACATAAAAGAAAATCCACTTTATACATAAATATAAGACTTCGGAATTCTTCCAAATGTACTGTCGTTATGCCGCCATGGCTTTATATCGACTTCAATACGTTAAAGAAGGTTAATTAACTTAAATATGCTAAACTAATGATTTGAAGCATTTCGATATCGATTGCTAAATGTGTATATACAACAAAATCGACTTTATAACTAAATATAAGATTACGGAATTCTTCTACATGCACTGTCGTTATGCCGCCATGGCTTTATATCACCTTCATTACGTTAAAGAAGGTTAATTAACTTAAATATGTTAAACTAATGATTTGAAGCATTTCGATATCGATAGCTAAAAGTGTATATACAAGAAAATCGACTTTATGCCTAAATATAAGATTACGGAATTCTTCTAAATGCACTGCCGTTATGCCGCCATGGCTATAAGCCAACTTCCGTTCGTTAAAGAAGGTTTATTAACTTAAACATGTTAAACTAATGATTTAAAGCATTTCGATATCGATAGCTAAATGTGTATAAACAAAAAAATCGACTTTATACCTAAATATAAGTTTACGGAATTCTTCTAAATGCACTGCCGTTATGCCGCCATGGCTTTAAGCCAACTTCCGTTCGTTAAAGAAGGTTTATTAGCTTAAATATGTTAAACTAATTATTTGAAGCATTTCGATATCGACTGTTAAATGTGTACATACAAGAAAATCGACTTTATACATAAATATAAGACTTCGGAATTCTTCCAAATGTACTGTTGTTATGCCGCCATGGCTTTATATCGACTTCAATACGTTAAAGAAGGTTAATTAACTTAAATATGCTAAACTAATGATTTGAAGCATTTCGGTATCGATTGCTAAATGTGTATATACAACAAAATCGACTTTATACCTAAATATAAGATTACGAAATTCTTCCAAATGTACTGTCGTTATGCCGCCATGGCTTTATATCGACTTCAATATGTTAAAGAAGGTTAATTAACTTAAATATGTTAAACTAATGATTTGAAGCATTTCGATATCGATTGCTAGATGTGTATATACAACAAAATCGACTTTATACCCATATATAAGATTACGGAATTCTTCTAAATGCACTGTCGTTATGCCGCCATGGCTTTATATCACTTTCATTACGTTAAAGAAGGTTAACTAACTTAAATATGTTAAACTAATGATTTGAAGCATTTCAATATCGATTGCTAAATGTGTATAAACAAAAAAAATCGACTTTATACCTAAATATAAGATACGGAATTCTTCTAAATGCACTGCCGTTATGCCGCCATGGCTTTATATCCACCTTCCATTACGTTAAAGAAGGTTTATTAACTTAAATATGTTAAACTAATGATTTGAAGCATTTCGATATCGATGCTAAATGTGTATATACAAGAAAATCGACTTTATACCTAAATATAAGATTACGGAATTCTTCCAAATGCACTGCCGTTATGCCGCCATGGCTTTATAGTCAACTTCAGTTCGTTAAAGAAGGTTTATTAACTTAAATATGTTAAACTAATGATTTGAAGCATTTCGATATCGATTGCTAAATGTGTATATACAAAAAAATCGACTTTATACCTAAATATAAGATTACGGAATTCTTCCAAATGTACTGTCGTTATGCCGCCATGGCTTTATATCAACTTCAATACGTTAAAGAAGGTTAATTAACTTAAATATGTTAAACTAATGATTTGAAGCATTTCGATATCGATAGCTAAATGTGTATATACAAGAAAATCGACTTTATACATAAATATAAGATTACGGAATTCTTCTAAATGCACTGCCGTTATGCCGCCATGGCTTTAAGCCAACTTCCGATCGTTAAAGAAGGTTTATTAACTTAAATATGTTAAACTAATGATTTGAAGCATTTCGATATCGATTGCTAAATGTGTATATACAAAAAATCGACTTTATACCTAAATATAAGATTACGGAATTCTTCTAAATGCACTGTCGTTATGCCGCCATGGCTTTATATCACCTTCATTAAGTTAAAGAAGGTTAATTAACTTAAATATGTTAAACTAATGATTTGAAGCATTTCGATATCGATTGCTAAATGTGTATATACAACAAAATCGACTTTATACTAAATATAAGATTACGGAATTCTTCCAAATGCACTGCCGTTATACCGTTATGGCTTTATGTCACTTCAGTTAGTTAAGAAGGTTAATTAACTTAAATATGTTAAACTAATGATTTGAAGCATTTCGATATCGATTGCTTAAAAGTTTTATAAAAAAAATCGACTTTATACCTAAATATAAGATACGGAATTCTTCCAAATGTACTGTCGTTATGCCGCCATTGGGTTTATATCAACTTCAATTTCGTTAAAGAAGGTTAAAACTTAAATATGTTAAACAATGATTTGAAGCATTTCGATATCGATTGCTAAATTGTATATACAAAAAATCGACTTTATACCTAAATATAAGATTACGGAATTCTTCTAAATGCACTGCCGTTATGCCGCCATGGCTTTAAGCAACTTCCATTCGTTAAAGAAGGTTTATTAACTTAAATATGTTAAACTAATGATTTGAAGCATTTCGATATCGATTGCTAAATGCGTATATACAAGAAAATCGCTTTTACCTAAATATAAATTACGGAATTCTTCAAATGACTGTCGTTATGCCGCCATGGCTTTATATCACCTTCATTAAGTTAAAGAAGGTTAACGAAATTAAATATGTTAAACTAATGATTTGAAGCATTTCGATACGATTGCTAAATGTGTATATACAACAAAATCGACTTTAACTAAATATAAGATTACGGAATTCTTCCAAATGCACTGCCGTTATACCGTTATGGCTTTATGTAACTTCAGTGAAAGAAAAAGGGTTTTTTTTAAATTAAATATGTTAAACTAATGATTTGAACCCTTTCGATATCGATTGCTTATGGTATATACAAAAAATCGCTTTTACCTAAATATAAATACGGGAAA
>JAPZAG010000208.1:0-16000 GCA_027475135.1 Bactrocera correcta
CAGTGCGTTAAAGAAGCTTTATGAACTTAATTATGTTAAACCAATGAATTGAAGCATTTCGATATCGATTGCTAAATGATTATATACAACAAAATCGACTGTATACCTAAATATAAGATTACGGAATTCTTCCAAATGCACTGCCGTTATAACGTTATGGCTTTATGTAAACTTCAGTAAGATAAAGAAGGTTTATTAATTTAAATATGTTGAACTAATGATTTACAGAATTTCGTTACCGATTGCTAAATGTGTGTATACAAGAAAATCGACAATATACCTAAATATAAGATTACGCAATTCTTCCAAATGCACTGCCGTTATGCCGCCATGGCTTTATGTTAACTTCAGTGCGTAACAGAAGCTTTATTAACTTAAATATGTTAAACTAATGAATTGAAGCATTTCGATATCGTTTGCTAAATGAGTATATCCAACAAAATCGACTGTATACCTAAATATAAGATTACGGAATTCTTCCAAATGTACAGTCGTTATGCCGCCATGGCCTTATGTCACCTTCAGTACGTTAAAGAAGGTTAATTAACTTAATATGTTAAACTAATGATTTGAAGCATTTCGATATCGCTTGATAAATGTGTATATAAAAGAAAATCGAATTTATTTCTAGACATAAGGTTACGGAATTTTTCCAAATGTACTGTCGTTATGCTGCCATGGCCTTATGTCACCTTCAGTACGTTAAAGAAGGTTAATTAACTTAATATGTTAAACTAATGATTTGAAGCATTTCGATATCGCTTGATAAATGTGTATATAAAAGAAAATCGAATTTATATCTTGACATAAGGTTACGGAATTTTTCCAAATGTACTGTCGTTATGCCGCCATGGCTTTATATCAACTTCAATACGTTAAAGAAAGTTAGTTAACTTAAATATTTTAAACTAATGATTTAAAGCATTTCGATATCGATTGCTAAATGTAAATATACAAGAAAATCTACTTTATACCTAAATAAAAGATTACGGAATTCTTCCAAATGCACTGCGGTTATGCCGCCATGACTTAATGCCAACTTCCGTTCGTTAAAAAAGGTTTATTAACCTAAATATGTTAAACTAATGCTTTGAAGCATTTCGACATCGATTGCTAAATGTGTATATACAAGAAAATCGACTTTATGCCTAAATATAAAATTATAACATTACGGAATTCTTCTAAATGCACTGCCGTTATGGCTTTATGTTAACTTCAGTACGTTAAAGAAGGTTTATTAACCTACATATGTTAAACTAATGACTTGAAGCATTTCGATATCGATAGCTAAATGTGTATATTCAAGAAAGTCGACTTTATGCCTAAGTATAAAATTATAACATTACGAAATTCTTCTACATGCACTGCCGTTATGCCGCCATGGCTTTATGTTAACTTCAGTGCGTTAAAGAAGCTTTATGAACTTAAATATATAAAACTAATGATTTGAAGCATTTCGATATCGAATGCTAAATGAGTATATACAAGAATATTGACTTTATACCTAAATATAATATTACGGAATTCTCCTAAATGCGCTGCCGTTACGCCGTTGAGGCTTTTGTAGACTTCAGCAAGATAAAGAGGTTTAATTAACTTAAATATGTTAGACTAATGATTTGAAGCATTTTGATATCGATTGCTAAATGTGTATATACAACAAAATAGACTTTATACCTAAATATAAGATAACGTAATTCTTCTAAATGCTTTTCCGTTATGCCGCTAAGGCGTTTGTAGACTTCAGTAAGATAAAGAGGGTTAATTAACTTAAATATGTTAAACTAATGATTTGAAGCATTTCGATATCGATTGCTAAATGAGTATATACAAAAAAATCGACTGTATACCTAAATATAAGAATACGGAATTCTTCCAAATACCGTTATGGCTTTATGTAAACTTCAGTAAGATAAAGAAAGTTAAATAACTTAAATATGTTAAACTAATGATTTGAAGCATTTCATTAGCGAATGCTTAATGTGTATATACAAGAAAATCGACTATATACCTAAATATAAGATTACGGAATTCTTCTGCATGCACTGCCGTTATGCCGCCATAGCTTTATGTTAACTTCAGTGCGTAAAAGAAGCTTTCTTAACTTAAATATTTTTAACTAATGAATTGAAGCATTTCGATATCGATTGCTAAATGAGTATATACAAGAAAATCGACTTTATACCTAAATATAAGTTTACGGAATTCATATAAATGCACTGCCGTTATGCCGCCATGGCTTTATGCCAACTTCCGTTCGTTAAAGAAGGTTTATTAACTTAAATATGTTAAACTAATGACTTGAAGCATTTCGATATCGATTGCTAAATGTGTAAATACATGAAAATCGACTTTATACCTAAATATAAGATTAAGAAATTCTTCTAAATGCACTGCCGTCATACCGTTAAGGCTTTATGTAAACTTCAGTAAGATATAGAAGGTTAATTAAATTAAATATGTTAAACTTATGATTTAAAGCATTTCGTTATCGATTGCTAAATGTGTATATACAAGAAAATCGACTTTATACCTAAATATAAGATTACGGAATTCTTCTAAATGCACTGCCGTTATGCCGCCATGGCTTTATACCAACTTCCGTTCGTTAAAGAAGGTTTATTAACTTAAATATGTTAAACTAATGACTTGAAGCATTTCGATATCGATTGCTAAATGTGTAAATACAAGAAAATCGACTTTATGCCTAAATATAAGATTACGGAATTCTTCTAAATGCACTGCCGTTATGCCGCCATGGCTTTATGCCAACTTCCGTTCGTTAAAGAAGGTTAATTAACTTAAATATGTTAAACTAATGATTTGAAGCATTTCTATATCGATTGCTAAATATGTAAATACAACAAAATCGACTGTATACCTAAATATAGGACTACGGAATTCTTCTCAATGCACTGCCGTTATGCCGCCATGGCTTTATGCCCACTTCCGTTCATTAAAGAAGGTTTATTAACCTAAACATGTTAAACTAATGATTTGAAGCATTTCGATATCGATTGCTAAATGTGTATGTACAACAAAATCGACTTTATACCTAAATATAAGATAACGCAATTCATATAAATATACTGCCGTTATGCCGTTATGGCTTTATGTAAACTTCAGTAAGATACAGAAGTTTAATTAATATAAATAAGCTAAACCAGTTATTGCAAGAATTTCGATATCGATTGCAAAATGTGTATATACAAGAAAATCGACTTTATGCCTTAATATAAGATTACGGAATTCCGCCACATGTACTGTCGTTATGCCGCCATGGCTTTACATCACTTTCAATACGTTAAAGAAGGTTAATTATTTTAAATATGTTAAACTTATGGTTTGAAGCATTTTGATATCGATTGCTAAATGTGTATGTACAACAAAATCTACTTTATACCTAAATATAAGATTACGGAATTCTTCCAAATGCACTGCCGTTATACCGTTATGGCTTTATGTAAACTTCAGTAAGATAAAAAAGGTTAATTAACTTAAATATGTTAAACTAATGAATTGAAGCATTTCATTAGCGATTGCTAAGTGTGTATATACAAGAAAATCGACTATATACCTAAATATAAGATTACGGAATTCTTCTCCATGCGCTGCCGTTATGCCGCCATGGCTTTATGTTAACTTGAGTGCGTTAAAGAAGTACTATAATTTTAAATATGTTAAACTAATGATTTGAAGCATTTCGATATCGATTGCTAAATGAGTATACACAAGAAAATCGACTTTATACCTAAATATATGATAACGGAATTCATATAAATATACTGCCGTTATGCCGTTATGGCTTAATGTAAACTTCAGTAAGATAAAGAAGTTTAATTAACTTAAATATGTTAAACCTGTTATTGGAAGCATTTTGATATCGATTGCAAAATGTGTATATACAAGAAAATCGACTTTATGCCTAAATATAAGACTACGGAATTCTTCCAAAGTCACTGCCGTTCTGGCTGTATGTAAACTTCAGTAAGATAAAGAAGTTAATTAACTTAAATATGTTAAACTAATAATTTGAAGCATTTCGATATCGATTGCGAAATGTATATATACAAGAAAATCGACTATATACCTAAATATAAGATTACGGAATTCTTCTGCATGCACTGCCGTTATGCCGCCATGGCTTTATGTTAGCTTCAGTGCGCTAAAGAAGCGTTATTAACTTAAATATGTTAAACTAATGAGTTGAAGCATTTCGATATCGATTGCTAAATGAGTATATACAAGAATTCATACCTAAATATAAGATTACGTAATTCTTCTACATGCATGCGTTATGCCTAAGGCTTTTGCAGACTTCATAAGCTAAAAAATGTTTATTTAAATTAAAATGTTAAACAAATGATTTGAAGCATTTCGATATCGATAGCTCAATGTGTATATACAGAAAATCGAATTTATACCTAAATATAAGATAACGGAATTCTTCTACATCCACTGCCGTTATGCCAACTTCAGATGTTAAAGAAGTTTATTAACTTAAATATGTTAAACTAATGAGTTGAAGCATTTCGATATCGATTGCAAATGAGTATATACAAGAATTCATACCTAAATATAAGATTACGTAATTCTTCTACAGCACTGCCGTTATGCCGTTAAGGCTTTTGCAGACTTCAGTAAGATATAAAAGGTTAATAACTTAAATATGTTAAACTAATGATTTGAAGCATTTCGATATCGATTGCTAAATGAGTATATACAAGAAAATGACTTTATACCTAAATATAAGATAACGGAATTCATATAAATATACTGTCGTTATGCCGTTATTGTTTTATGTAAACTTCAGTAAGATAAAGAAGTTTAATTACTTAAATAAGCTAAACCTGTTATTGGAAGCATATCGATATCGATTGAAATGTGTATATACAAGAAAATCGACTTTATGCCTAAATATAAGACTTCGGAATTCTTCCAAATAAACTGGCGTTCTGGCTGTATGTAAACTTCAGAAAGATAAAGAAGTTAATTAACTTAAATATGTTAAATAATGATTTGAAGCATTTCGATATAGGTTGCGAAATATATATATAAAGAAAATCGACTATATACCTAAATATAAGATTACGGCATTCTTCTGCATGCACTGCTTATGCCGCTATGGCTTTATGTTAACTTCAGTGCGCTAAAGAAGCTTTATAACATAAATATGTTAAACTAATGATATTTAAGCATTTCATAATCACCCTAAAAATATAAAAGAAAATCGACTTTATGCCTAAATATAAGACTTGGAATTCTTCCAAATCCACTGGTTCTGGCTTTATGTAAACTTCAGTAAGATAAAGAAGGTTAATTAACTTAATATGTTAAACTAATGATTTGAAGCATTTCATTAGCGATTGCTAAAGTGTATATACAAGAAAATCGACTATATACCTAAATATAAGATTACGGAATTCTTCTGCATGCACTGTTGTTAACCGCCATGGATTTATGTTAATTCAGTGCCTAAAAAAGTTTTATAACTTAAATATGTTAAACTAATGATTTGAAGCATTTCGATATCGATTCCAAATGAGATATACAAGAAAATCGAATTTGTACCTAAATATAAGATACGGAATTCTTCTCAACGCACTGCCGTTATGCCGTTAAGGCTTTATGTAGACTTCAGTAAGATAGAGAGGGTTAATTAACTTAAATATGTTAAACGAATGATTTGAAGCATTTCTATATCGATTGCTAAATATGTAAATACAAGAAGAACGACTCTATACCTAAATATAAGATTAGGCAATTCTTCTAAATGCACTGCCGTTATTCATCATAGCTATATGTCAACTTCAGATCGTTTAAAATGTTTATTAACTTGAATATGTTAAACTAATTAATTGAAGCATCTCAATATCGATTGCTAAATGCGTATATACAACAAAATCGACTGTATACCTAAATATAGGACTATTGAATTCTTCCAAATGCACTGCCGTTATACCGTTATGGCTTTATGTAAACTTCAGTAGATAAAGAAGGTTGATTAACTCAAATATGTTAAACTAATGATTTATAGCATTTCGTTATCGATTGCTAAATGTGTATATACAAGAAAGTCGACTTTATAGCTAAATATAAGATTACGGAACTTTCTAAATGCACTGCCGTTATGCCAACTTCCTTTCGCTAAAGAAGGTTTATTAACTTAAATATATTAAACATATGATTTGAAGCATTTCGATATCGATTGCCAAACGTGTAAATACAAGAACATCGACTTCATGCCTAAATATAAGATTACGGAATTCTTCTAATGCACTGCCGTTATGCCGTAAGCTTTATATAGACTTCAGTAAGCTAAAAATGTTATTAACCCTTTAAAATGTTAAACTAATGATTTGAAGCATTTCGATATCGATTGCCAAATGTGTATATACAAGAAAATCGACTTTATACCTAAATATAAGATTACGCATTGGCTATATGCCAACTTCAGATCGTTAAAGAAGGTTCATTAACTTGAATATATTAAACTAATTAATTGAAGCATCTCGATATCGATTGCTAAATGCGTATATACAACAAAAACGACTTTATACCTAAATATAAGATTACGGAATTCTTCCAAATGCACTGCCGTTACACCGTTATGGCTTTATGTTTACTTCAGTGCGTTAAAGAAGCTTTATTAACTTAAATATGTTAAACTAATGATTTGAACCATTTCGATATCGATTGCTAAATGAGTATATACAAGAAAATCGACTTTATACCTAAATATAAGATAACGGAATTCATATAAATATACTGTCGTTATGCCGTTATTGTTTTATGTAAACTTCAGTAAGATAAAGAAGTTTAATTAACTTAAATAAGCTAAACCTGTTATTGGAAGCATTTCGATATCGATTGCAAAATGTGTATATACAAGAAAATCGACTTTATGCCTAAATATAAGACTTCGGAATTCTTCCAAATCCACTGGCGTTCTGGCTGTATGTAAACTTCAGAAAGATAAAGAAGTTAATTAACTTAAATATGTTAAACTAATGATTTGAAGCATTTCGATATAGGTTGCGAAATATATATATACAAGAAAATCGACTATATACCTAAATATAAGATTACGGCATTCTTCTGCATGCACTGCCGTTATGCCGCTATGGCTTTATGTTAACTTCAGTGCGCTAAAGAAGCTTTATTAACATAAATATGTTAAACTAATGATTTGAAGCATTTCATAATGACCGTAAATGAGCATTACAAGAAAATCGAATTTATACCTAAATATCATATAACGGAATTCTTCTAAACGCACTGCAATATGCCGTTAAGGCTTTATGAGACTTCAGTAAGATAGAGAGGGTTAATTAACTTAAATATGTTAAACTAATGATTTGAAGATTTCTATAGATTGCTAAATATGTAAATACAAGAAAATGACTTTATACCTAAATATAAGATTAAGGAATTCTTCTAAATGCACTGCGTTATACCGTTAAGACTTTACGTAGACTTCAGTGCGTTAAAGAAGGTGTATTAACTTAAATATGTTAAACTATGACTTGAAGTATTTTGATATCGATGGGTAAATGTGAATATACAAGAAAATCGACTTTATACCTAAATATAAGATAACGGAATTCTTCCAAATGCACTGCGTTACCGCCATGGCTTTATGCCAACTCCGTTCGTTAAAGAAGGTTTATTAACTTAAATGTGTTAAACTAATGATTTGAAGCATTTCGATATCGATTGCTAAATGTGTATATACAAGAAAATGATTTATGCCTAAATATAAAATTATAACATTACGGAATTCCTCTAAATGACTGCCGTATTTTGCTTTAATTAACTTCAGTTCGTTAAAGAAGGTTTACTAACTTAAATATGTTAAACTAATGACTTGAATCATTTCGATATCGTTGAAAAATGTGTATATACAAGAAAGTCTGCTTTATACCTAAACATAAGATAACGGAATTCTTCTACATGCACTGCCGTTATGCCGCAATGGCTTTATGCCAACTTTAGTTCGTTAAAGAAATTTTATTAACTTAAATATGTTAAACTAATGAGTTGAAGCATCTCAATATCGATTGCTTAATGTGTTAAAAAAATCGACTTTACACCTAATATAAGTTTAGTAATTCTTTCAAATGCAATGCCGTTATACCGTTATGGCTTTATGTAAACATCAGTAAGATAAAGAAGGTTTATTGATTTAAATATGTTAAACTAATGATTTAAAGCAATCCTATCGATTGCTAAATATGTATATACAAGAAAGTCGACTTTATACCTAAATATAAGATTACTGAATTCTTCCAAAGCACTGCCGTTATGCCGGCATGGCTTTATGCCAACTTCCGTTCTTAAAAAAGTTTATTAACTTAAATATGTTAAAATAATGATTTGAAGCATTTCGATATCGTTGCTAAATGTGTATATACAAGAAAATCGAATTAATGCCTTTAAAAATAAAATTATAATATTACGGAGTTCTTCCCAATGCACTGCCGTTATGCCGTTATGGCTTTATGTAAATTCAGTAGATAAAGAAGGTTTATTAACTTATATATGTTAAACTAATGATTTAAAGCATTTCGTTATCGAGTGCTAAATGTGTATATACAAGAACGTAGACTTTATACCTAATTATAAGATTACTGAATATTCCAAATGCACTGCCGTTATGCCGCCATGGCTTTATGTTAAATTTAGTGCTAAAGAAGCTTTATGAACCCTAATTATGTTAAACCAATGAATTGAAGCATTTCGATATGATTGCTAAATGATTATATACAACAAAATCGACTGATACCTAAATATAAGATTACGAATTCTTCCAAATGACTGCCGTTATAACGTTTGGCTTTATGTAAACTTCAGTAAGATAAAGAAGGTTTATTAATTTAAATATGTTGAACTAATGATTTACAGAACTTCGTTACCGATTGCTAAATGTGTGTATACAATAAAATCGACAATATACCTAAATATAAGTTACGCAATTCTTCAAATGCACTGCCGTTATGCCGCCATGGCTTTATGTTAACTTACTAACAGAAGCTTTATTACTTAAATATGTTAAACTAATGAATTGAAGCATTTCGATATCGTTTGCTAAATGAGTATATCCAATAAAATGACTGTATACCTAAATATAAGATTACGGAATCTTCCAAATGTACAGTCGTTATCCGCCATGGCTTATGTCACCTTCAGTACGTAAAGAAGGTAATTAACTTAATATGTTAAACTAATGATTTGAAGCATTTCGATATCGCTTGATAAATGTGTATATAAAAGAAAATCGAATTTATTTCTAGACATAAGGTTACGGAATTTTTCCAAATGACTGTCGTTATGCTGCCATGGCCTTATGTACCTTCAGTACGTTAAAGAAGGTTAATTAACTTAATATGTTAAACTAATGATTTGAAGCATTTCGATATCGCTTGATAAATGTGTATATAAAAGAAAATGAATTTATATCTTGACATAAGGTTACGGAATTTTTCCAAATGTACTGTCGTTATGCCGCCATGGCTTTATATCAACTTCAATACGTTAAAGAAAGTTAGTTAACTTAAATATTTTAAACTAATGATTTAAAGCATTTCGATATCGATTGCTAAATGTAAATATACAAGAAAATCTACTTTATACCTAAATAAAAGATTACGGAATTCTTCCAAATGCACTGCGTTATGCCGCCATGACTTAATGCCAACTTCCGTTCGTTAAAAAAGGTTTATTAACCTAAATATGTTAAACTAATGCTTTAAGCATTTCGACATCGATTGCTAAATGTGTATATACAAGAAAAACTTTATGCCTAAAATAAAATTATAACATTACGAATTCTTCTAAATGCACTGCCGTTATGGCTTTATGTTAACTTCAGTACGTTAAAGAAGGTTTATTAACCTACATATGTTAAACTAATGACTTGAAGCATTTCGATATCGATAGCTAAATGTGTATATACAAGAAAATCGACTTTATGCCTTTTAAATTTTAACATTACGAAATTCTTCTACATGCACTGCCGTTATGCCGCCATGGCTTTATGTTAACTTCAGTGCGTTAAAGAAGTTTATGAACTTAAATATATAAAACTAATGATTTGAAGCATTTCGATATCGAATTTCTAAATGAGTATATACAAGAAAATCGACTTTATACCTAAATATAATATTACGGAATTCTCCTAAATGCGCTGCCGTTACGCCGTTAGGCTTTTGTAGACTTCAGCAAGATAAAGAAAGGTTTAATTAACTTAAATATGTTAAACTAATGATTTGAAGCATTTTGATATCGATTGCTAAATGTGTATATACAACAAAATAGACTTTATACCTAAATATAAGATAAAGGAATTCTTCTAAATGCTTTTGTTATGCCGCTAAGGCGTATTTTAGACTTCAGTAAGATAAAGAGGGTTAATTAACTTAAATATGTTAAACTAATGATTTGAAGCATTTCGATATCGATTGCTAAATGAGTATATACAAAAAATCGACTGTATACCTAAATATAAGAATACGGAATTCTTCCAAATACCGTTATGGCTTTATGTAAACTTCAGTAAGATAAAGAAAGTTAAATAACTTAAATATGTTAAACTAATGATTTGAAGCATTTCATTAGCGAATGCTTAATGTGTATATACAAGAAAATCGACTATATACCTAAATATAAGATTACGGAATTCTTCTGCATGCACTGCCGTTATGCCGCCATAGCTTTATGTTAACTTCAGTGCGTAAAAGAAGCTTTCTTAACTTAAATATTTTTAACTAATGAATTGAAGCATTTCGATATCGATTGCTAAATGAGTATATACAAGAAAATCGACTTTATACCTAAATATAAGTTTACGGAATTCTTCCAAATGCACGGCCGTTATACCGTTAAGGCTTTTTGTAAACTTCAGTAAGATAAAGAAGGTTTATTAACTTAAATATGTTAAACTAATGATTTGAAACATTTCATTAGCGATCGCTAAATGTGTATATACAAGAAAATCGACTATATACCTAAATATAAGATTACGGAATTCTTCTGCATGCGCTGCCGTTATGCCGCCATGGCTTTATGTTAGCTTGAGTGCGTTAAAGAAGTACTATTATTTTAAATATGTTAAACTAATGATTTGAAGCATTTCGATATCGATTGCTAAATGAGTATATACAAGAAAATCGACTTTATACCTAAATATATTATAACGGAATTCATATAAATATACTGCCGTTATGCCGTTATGGCTTAATGTAAACTTCAGTAAGATAAAGAAGTTTAATTAACTTAAATATGTTAAACCTGTTATTGGAAGCATTTTGATATCGATTGCAAAATGTGTATATACAAGAAAATCGACTTTATGCCTAAATATAAGACTACGGAATTCTTCCAAATGCACTGCTGTTCTGGCTGTATGTAAACTTCAGTAAGATAAAGAAGTTAATTAACTTAAATATGTTAAACTAATAATTTGAAGCATTTCGATATCGATTGCGAAATGTATATATACAAGAAAATCGACTATATACCTAAATATAAGATTACGCAATTCTTCTACATGCACTGCCGTTATGCCGCCATGGCTTTATGCCAACTTCAGTTCGTTAAAGAAATTTTATTAACTTAAATATGTTAAACTAATGAGTTGAAGCATCTCAATATCGATTGCTTAATGAGTATATACAACAAAATCGACTTTACACCTAATATAAGTTTACGGAATTCTTTCAAATGCACTGCCGTTATACCGTTATGGCTTTATGTAAACTTCAGTAAGATAAAGAAGGTTTATTAATTTAAATATGTTAAACTAATGACTTAAAGCAATTCGCTATCGATTGCTAAATGTGTATATACAAGAAAGTCGACTTTATACCTAAATATAAGATTACTGAATTCCTCCAAATGCACTGCCGTTATGCCGCCATGGCTTTATTCCAACTTTCGTTCGTTAAAGAAGGTTTATTTACTTAAATATTTTAAACTAATAATTTGAAGCATTTCGATATCGATTGCTAAATGTGTAAATACAACAAAATTGACTATATACCTAAATATAAGATTACGGAGTACTTCTTCATGCACTGCCGTTATGCCGGCTAGGCTTTATGTTAACTTCAGTGCTTAAAAGAAGCTTTATTAACTTAAATATGTTAAACTAATGATTTGAAGCATTTCGATATCGATTGCTAAATGTGTAAATACAAAAAATCGACTGTATACCTAAATATAAGATTACGGAATTCTTCCAAATGCACTGCCGTTTTACCGTTATGGCTCTATTTAAACTTCAGTAAGATAAAGAAGGTTAAATAACTTAAATATGTTAAACTAATGATTTGAAGCATTTCATTGGCGATTGCTAAATGTGTATATACAAGAAAATCGACTATATACCTAAATATAAGATTACGGAATTCTTTTGCATGCACTGCCGTTATGCCGCCATGGCTTTATGTTAACTTCAGTGCGTAAAAGAAGCTTTATTAACTTTAATATGTTAAACTAATGATTTGAAGCATTTCGATCGCGATTGCTAAATGTGTATATACAACTAAATCGAATGTATACCTAAATATAAGTTTACGGAATTCTTCCAAATGCACGGCCGTTATACCGTTAAGGCTTTTTGTAAACTTCAGTAAGATAAAGAAGGTTTATTAACTTAACTATGTTAAACTAATGATTTGAAGCATTTCGATATCGATTGCTAAATGGGTATATACAAGAAAGTCGACTTTATACCTAAATATAAGATTACTGAATTCTTCCAAATGCACTGCCGTTATGCCGCCATGGCTTTATGCCAACTTCCGTTCGTTAAAGAAGGTTTATAACTTAAATATGTTAAACTAATGATTTGAAGCATTTCTATATCGATTGCTAAATGTGTATATACAAGAAAGTCTGCTTTATACCTAAACATAAGATAACGGAATTCTTCCACATGCACTGCCGTTATGCCGCCATGGCTTTATGCCAACTTCAGTTCGTTAAAGAAATTTTATTAACTTAAATATGTTAAACTAATGAGTTGAAGCATCTCAATATCGATTGCTTAATGTGTATATACAACAAAATCGACTTTACACCTTATATAAGTTTACGGAATTCTTTCAACTTTCAAATGCAATGCCGTTATACCGTTATGGCTTTATGTAAACTTCAGTAAGATAGAGAAGGTTTATTAATTTAAATATGTTAAACTAATGATTTAAAGCAATTCGCTATCGATTGCTTAATGTGTATATACAAGAAAGTCGACTTTATACCTAAATATAAGATTACTGAATTCTTCCAAATGCACTGCCGTTATGCCGCCATGGCTTTATGCCAACTTCCGTTCGTTAAAAAAGGTTTATTAACTTAAATATGTTAAAATAATGATTTGAAGCATTTCGATATCGATTGCTAAATGTGTATATACAAGAAAATCGACTTTATGCCTAAATATAAAATTATAATATTACGGAGTTCTTCCAAATGCACTGCCGTTATACCGTTATGGCTTTATGTAAACTTCAGTAAGATAAAGAAGGTTTATTAACTTATATATGTTAAACTAATGATTTAAAGCATTTCGTTATCGATTGCTAAATGTGTATATACAAGAACGTAGACTTTATACCTAATTATAAGATTACTGAATACTTCCAAATGCACTGCCGTTATGCCGCCATGGCTTTACGTTAACTTCAGTGCGTAAAAGAAGCTTTAATAACTTAAATATGTTAAACCAATGTATTGAAGCATTTCGATATCGATTGCTAAATGAGTATATACAACAAAATCGACTTTATACCTAAATATAAGATTACGGAATTCTTCCAAATGCACTGCCGCTATAACGTTATGGCTTTATGTAAACTTCAGTAAGATAAAGAAGGTTTATTAATTTAAATATGTTAAATTAATGATTTACAGAATTTCGTTATCGATTGCTAAATGTGTATATACAAGAAAATCGACAATATACCTAAATATAAGATTACGCAATTCTTCCAAATGCACTGCCGTTATGCCGCCATGGCTTTATGTTAACTTCAGTGCGCAAAAGAAGCTTTATTAACTTAAATATGTTAAACTAATGAATTGAAGCATTTCGATATCGTTTGCTAAATGAGTATATACAACAAAATCGACTGTATACCTAAATATAAGATTACGGAATACTTCCAAGTGCACTGCCGTTATAACGTTATGACTTTATGTAAACTTCAGTAAGATAAAGATAGTTACATAACTTAAATATGTTAAACTAATGATTTGAAGCATTTCATTAGCGAATGCTTAATGTGTATATACAACAAAATCGACATTATACCTAATATAAGTTTACGGATTTCTTCCAAATGCACTGCCGTTATACCGTTATGGCTTTATGTAAACTTCAGTAAGATAAAGAAGGTTTATTAACTTAAATATGTTAAACTAATGATTTAAAGCATTTCGTTATCGATTGCTAACTGTGTATATATAAGAAAGTCGACTTTATACCGAAATATAATATTACGGAATTCTTCCAAATGCACTGTGGTTATGCCGCCATGGCTTTATGCCAACTTCCGTTCGTTAAAGAAGGTTTATTAACCTAAATATGTTAAACTAATGATTTGAAGCATTTCGATATCGATTGCTAAATGTGTATATACAAGAAAATCGACTTAATGCCTAAATATAAAATTATAGCATTACGGAATTCTTCTAAATGCACTGCCGTTATGGCTTTATGTTAACTTCAGTTCGTTAAAGAAGGTTTATTAACTTAAATATGTTAAACTAATGACATGAAGCATTTCGATATCGATTGCTAAATGTGTATATTCAAGAAAGTCGACTTTATGCCTTAATATAAAATTATAACATTACGGAATTCTTCTACATGCACTGCCGTTATGCCGCCATGGCTTTATGTTAACTTCAGTGCGTTAAAGAAGCTTTATGAACTTAAATATTTTAAACTAATAATTTGAAGCATTTCGATATCGATTGCTATATGTGTATATAAAAGAAAATCGACTTTATACCTAAATATAAGATTACGGAATTCTTCCACATGCACTGCCGTTATGCCGCCATGGCTTTATGTTAACTTCAGTGCGTTAAAGAAACTTTATGAACTTAAATATTTTAAACTAATGATTTGAAGCATTTCGATATCCATTGCTAAATGTGTATATACAACAAATTCGACTTTATATCTAAATATAAGATTACGGAATTCATCGAAATACACTGCCGTTTATCCGTTATGGCTTTATATAAATTTTAGTACGTTAAAGAAGGTTAATTAACCTAAATATGCTAAACCAGTCGTTTGTAGCATTTCGATGTCGATTGCTAAATGTGTATATACAACAACATCGACTTTATACCTAAATATAAGATTACGGAATTCTTCTAAATGCACTGTCGTTATGCCGCCATGGCTTTATATCACCTTCATTACGTTAAAGAAGGTTAATTAATTTAAGTATATTAAACTAATGTTTTGAAGATTTTCGATATCGATTGCTAAATGTGTATATACAAGAAAATCGACTTTATGCCTAAATATAAGACTACGGAATTCTTCCAAATGTACTGTCGTTATGCCGCCATGGCCTTATGTCACCTTCAGTACGTTAAAGAAGGTTAATTAACTTAATATGTTAAACTAATGATTTGAAGCATTTCGCTATCGCTTGACAAATGTGTATATAAAAGAAAATCGATTTTATATCTAGACATAAGATTACGGAATTTTTCCAAATGTACTGTCGTTATGCCGCCATGGCTTTATATCAATTTCAATACGTTAAAGAAAGTTAGTTAACTTAAATATGTTAAACTAATGATTTAAAGCATTTCGATATCGATTGCTAAATGTGTCTATACAAGAAAATCTACTATATACCTAAATATAAGATTACGAAATTCTTCTAAATGCACTGCCGTTGTGCCGCCATGGCTTTAAGTCCACTTTATACCGAAAAATAAGATTACGGAATTCTTCCAAATGCACTGCGGT
>JAPZAG010002026.1:0-22505 GCA_027475135.1 Bactrocera correcta
AAGCCTAACGGCATAACGGCAGTGCATTTAGAAGAATTACGTAATCTTACATTTAGGTATGAATTAGACTTTCTTGTATATACTCAAATTAGTTTAACATATTTAAGTTAATAAAGCTTCTTTAACGCCTGAAGTTAACATAAAGCCATGGCGCCATAACGGCAGTGCATGTAGAAAAATTCCATAATCTTATATTTAGGTATGTAGTCGCTTTTCTTGGACTTACACATTTAGCAATCGATATCGAAATGCTTCAAATCATTAGTTTAACATATATAAGTTAACAAACCTTCTTTAACGAACTGAAGTTGACATAAAGCCATGGCGGATTAACGGCAGTGCATTTGGAAGAATTCCGTTATCCTATGTTTAGGTATAAAGTCATGTTTCTTGTACTAGCACATTAAGCAATCGATATCGAAATGCTTCAAATCATTAGTTTAACATATTTAAGTTAAATTACCTTATTTAACCTACCGAAGGTGACATGAAGCCATGGCGGCATAACGGCAGTGCAGTAAAAAGAATTCCATAATCTTATATTTAGGTATAAAATCGATTTTCTTGTATAAACTCATTTAGCAATCGATATCGAAATGCTTCAAAATATTAGTTTAACATATTTAAGTTAATTAACCCTCTTTTTCATACTGAAGTCTACAAAAGCCATAACGGCATAACGGCAGTGCATGTAGAAGAATTCCGTTATCTTTTATTTAGGTATAAAGTCGATATTGTTGTACATACACATATAGCAATCTATATCGAAATGCTTCAAATCATTAGTTTTACATTTTCAAGTTATTTATAATAAACCTTCTTTAACGCACTGAAGTTTACATAAAGCCTTAACGGTATAACTGCAGTGCATTTAGAAGAATTCCGTAATCTTATATTAAGGTAAAAAGTCGATTTTCTTGTATTTACATATTTAGCAATCGATATCGAAATGCTCCAAATCATTAGTTTAACATATTTTAGTTAATTAACCATCCTTAACGTATTGAAGGTGAAATAAAGCCATGGCGGCGTAACGACAGTAATTTGGAAGAATTCCGTAATCTTATATGTAGGTATAAAGTCGATTTTTTTGTATATACACATTTAGTAATCGATATCGAAATGCTTCAAATCATTAGTTTAATATATTAAGTTAATAAAAAATTTTAAGCTTAATGAGGTCTACATAAAGCCTTAACGGCATAACGGCAGTGCGTTTAGAAGAATTCCGTTATCTTATATATAGGGCAAAAGTCGATTTTCTTGTATATACACATTTAGCTGTCGATATCGAAATGCTTCAAATCATTAGTTTAACATATTTAAGTTAATAAACCTTCTTTAACGAACTGAAGTCTACATAAAGCTTTAACGGTATAACTGCAGTGCATTTAGAAGAATTCCGTTATCTTATATTAAGGTATAAAGTCGATTTTCTTGTATTTACATATTTAGCAATCGATATCGAAATGCTTCAAATCATTAGTTTAACATATTTAAGTTAATAAACCTTTTTTACCGAACTGAAGTTGACATAAAGCCATGGCGGATTAACGGCAGTGCATTTGGAAGAATTCCGTTATCCTATGTTTAGGTATAAAGTCAAGTTTCTTGTACTAGCACATTTAGCAATCGATATCGAAATGCTTCAAATCATTAGTTTAACATATTTAAGTTAAATTAACTTATTTAACCTACCGAAGGTGACATGAAGCCATGGCGGCATAACGGCAGTGCAGTTAGAAGAATTCCATTATCTTATATTTAGGTATAAAGTCGATTTTCTTGTATATACTCATTTAGCAATCGATATCGAAATGCTTCAAAATATTAGTTTAACATATTTAAGTTAATTAACCCTCTTTTTCATACTGAAGTCTACAAAAGTCTTAACGGCATAACGGCAGTGCATGTAGAAGAATTCCGTTATCTTTTATTTAGGTATAAAGTCGATATTGTTGTACATACACATATAGCAATCTATATCGAAATGCTTCAAATCATTAGTTTTACATTTTCAAGTTATTTATTATAAACCTTCTTTAACGCACTGAAGTCTACATAAAGCTTTAACGCTATAACTTCAGTGCATTTAGAAGAATTCCGTAATCTTATATTAAGGTAAAAAGTCGATTTTCTTGTATTTACATATTTATTCTTGTATATACTCATTTAGCAATCGATATCGAAATGCTTCAAAATATTAGTTTAACATATTTAAGTTAATTAACCCTCTTTTTCATACTGAAGTCTACAAAAGTCTTAACGGCATAACGGCAGTGCATGTAGAAGAATTCCATAATCTTATATTTAGGTATGTAGTCGCTTTTCTTGGACTTACACATTTAGCAATCTATATCGAAATGCTTCAAATCATTAGTTTTACATTTTCAAGTTATTTATAATAAACCTTCTTTAACGCACTGAAGTTTACATAAAGCCTTAACGGTATAACTGCAGTGCATTTAAAAGAATTCCGTAATCTAATATTTAGGTACAAAGTCGATTTTATTGTATTTACACATTTAGCAATCGATATCGAAATGCTTCAAATCATAAGTTTAACATATTTAAGTTAATTATTCCCCTCTATCTTACTGAAGTCTACATAAAGCCTTAAGGGCATTACGGCAGTGCGTTTAGAAGAATTCCGTTATCTTATATTTAGGCATAAACTCGATTTTCTTGTATATACACATTTAGCAAGCGATATCGAAATGTTTCAAATCATTAGTTTAACATATTTAAGTTAATAAAGCTTCTTTAACGCACTGAAGTTAACATAAAGCCATGGCGGCATAACGGCAGTGCATGCAGAAGAATTCCGTAATCTTATATTCAGGTATAAAGTCGATTTTCTTGTATATACACATTTAGCTATCGATATCGAAATGCTTCAAATCATTAGTTTAACACATTAAGTTAATAAACATTTTTTAGCTTAATGAGGTCTACATAAAGCCTTAACGGTATAACGGCAGTGCATTTAGAAGAAATCCGTAATGTTATAATTTTATATTTAGGTATAAAGTCGACTTTGCTGTATTTACACATTTAGCAGTCGATATCGAAATGCTTCAAACCATTAGTTTAACATATTTAAAATAATTAACCTTCTTTAACGTGTTGTAGTTGATACAAACCATGGCGGCATAACGACAGTACATTTGGAAGAATTCCGTAATCTTATATTTAGGTATATGTAAAGTCGATTTTCTTGTATATACACATTTAGCAATCGATATCGAAATGCTTCAAATCATTAGTTTTACATTTTCAAGTTATTTATAATAAACCTTCTTTAACACACTGAAGTCTACATAAATCCTTAACAGTAGAACTGCAGTGCATTAAGGAGAATTCTGTAATCTTATATTAAGGTAAAAAGTCGATTTTCTTGTATTTACATATTTAGCAATCCATATCGAAATGCTCCAAATCAATAGTTTAACATATTTTAGTTAATTAACCATCCTTAACGTATTGAAGGTGAAATAAAGCCATGGCGGCGTAACGAGAGTAATTTGGAAGAATTCCGTAATCTTATATGTAGGTATAAAGTCGATTTTCTTGTATATACACATTTAGCAATCGATGCCGATATGCTTCACATCATTAGTTTAACAGATTTAAGTTAATAAACCTTCTTTAACGTATTGAAGGTGATACAAAGCCATGGCGGCATAACGACAGTACATTTGGAACAATTCCGTAATCTTATATTTAGGTATAAAGTCGATTTTCTTGTATATACACATTTAGCAATCGATGCCGATATGCTTCACATCATTTGTTTAACAGATTTAAGTTAATTAATCCTCTTTATCTTACTGAAGTCTACAAAAGACTTAACGGCATAACGGCAGTGAATTTGGAAGAGTTCCGTAATCTTATATTTAGGTATAAAGTCGATTTTATTCAATATACGCATTTAGCAATCGGTATCGAATTGCTTCAAATCATTAGTTTAACATATTTAAGTTAATAAACCTTTTTTAACGCACTGGAGGCTACATAAAGCCTTAACGGTATAACTATACTGCATTTAGAAGAATTCCGCTGTCTTATATTTAGGTATAAATTCGACTTTCTTGTATATACTCATTTAGCAAGCGATATCAAAATGCTTCAAACCATTAGTTTAACATATTTAAAATAATTAACCTTCTTTAACGTATTGAAGAGTATACAAAGCCATGGCGGCATAAGGACAGTACATTAGGAAGAATTCCGTAATCTTATAATTAGGTATAAAGTCGATTTTCTTGTATATCCACATTTAGCAATCGATATCGAAATGCTTCAAATCATTAGTTTAACATATTTAAGTAAATAAACCTTCTTTAACTCACTGAAGTCTACATAAAGCCTTAACGGCATAACGGCTGTGCATTTAGAAGTATTATGTTATCTTTTATATAGGTATAAATTCGATTTTCTTGTATATGCACATTTAGCAATCGATATCAAAATGCTTCAAATCATTAGTTAAATATATTTAAGTTACTTAACCCTCTTTTTATTACTGAAGTCTGCAAAAGCCTTAACGGCATAACGGCAGTGCATTTAGAAGAATTACGTAATCTTATATTTAGGTATGAATTCGATTTTCTTGTACATACTCATTTAGCAATCGATATCGAAATGCTTCAAATCATTAGTTTAACATATTTAAGTTAATAAACCTTCTTTAACGTATTGAAGGTGATACAAAGCCATGGCGGCATAACGACAGTACATTTGGAACAATTCCGTAATCTTATATTTAGGTATAAAGTCGATTTTCTTGTATATACACATTTAGCAATCGATGCCGATATGCTTCACATCATTAGTTTAACAGATTTAAGTTAATTAATCCTCTTTAACTTACTGAAGTCTACAAAAGACTTAACGGCATATCGGCAGTGCATTTGGAAGAGTTCCGTAATCTTATATTTGGGTATAAAGTCGATTTTATTCAATATACGCATTTAGCAATCGGTATCGAAATGCTTCAAATCATTAGTTTAACATATTTAAGTTAATAAACCTTTTTTAACGCACTGCAGTCTACATAAAGCCTTAACGGTATAACTGCACTGCATTTAGAAGAATTCCGCTGTCTTATATTTAGGTATAAATTCGACTTTCTTGTATATACTCATTTAGCAATCGATATCGAAATGCTTCAGCTCATTAGTTTAACATATTTAAGTTAATTAACCATCTTTAACGAATTGAAGTTGACATAAAGCCATGGCGGCATAACGACAGTACATTAGGAAGAATTCCGTAAACTTATATTTAGGTATAAAGTCGATTTTCTTGTATATACACATTTAGCAATCGATATCGAAATGCTTCAAATCATTAGTTTAACATATTTAAGTTAATAAACCTTCTTTAACTCACTGAAGTCTACATAAAGCCTTAACGGCATAACGGCTGTGCATTTAGAAGTATTATGTTATCTTTTATTTAGGTATAAATTCGATTTTCTTGTATATGCACATTTAGTAATCGATATCGAAATGCTTCAAATCATTAGTTTAACATATTTAAGTTAATAAACCTTCTTTAGCGCTCTAAAGTCTACATAAGGCCCTAATGGCATAACGGCAGTGCATTTAGAAGAATTCCATAATGTTATAATTTTATATTTAGGTATAAAGTCGATTTTCTTGTATTTACACATTTAGCAATCGATATCGAAATGCTTCAAAGCATTAGCTTATCATATTTAAATAATTAACCTTCTTTACACAAGCCATAACGGCATAACGGCAGTATATTTGGGTAATTTCCGTAATCTTTTATTTAGGTATAAAATCGATTTTCTTGTATATACACATTTAGCAATCGATATCGAAATGTTTCAGCTCATTAGTTTAACATATTTAAGTTAATAAACCTTCTTTAACTTTCATAACTGCAGTGCACGCAGAAGAATTCCATAGTCTTATATTTAGGCATTAAGTCCATTTTCTTGTACATATATACATATTTAGCTATCGATATCGAAATGCTTCAAATCATTAGTTTAACATATTAAGTTAATAAACATTTTTTAGCTTACTGAAGTCTACATAAAGCATTAACGGTATAACGGCAGTGCATTTAGAAGAATTCCGTAATGTTTTAATTTTATATTTAGTTGTAAAGTCGATCTTCTTGTATTTACACATTTAGCAGTCGATATCGAAATGCTTCAAATAACTGGTTTAACATATTTAAGTTAATAAACATTTTTTAACGAACTGTAGTTGATACAAAGCCATTGCGGCATAACGACAGTACATTTGGAAGAATTCCGTAATCTTATATTTAGGTATAAAGTCGATTTTCTTGTATATACACATTTAGCAATCGATATCGAAATGCTTCAAATCATTAGTTTAACATATTTAAGTTAATAAACCTTCTTTAACGCACTGAAGTCTACATAAAGCCTTAACGGTATAACAGCACTGCATTTAGAAGAATTCCGTAATGTTATAATTTTATATTTAGGTATAAATTCGACTTTCTTGTATATATTCATTTAGCAAGCGATATCGAAATGCTTCAAATCATTAGTTTAACATATTTAAGTTTATTAGCTTTCTTTAACATTATTGAAGTTGTTATAAAGCCATAACGGCAGTGCATTTGGAAGAATTCCGTAATCTTATATTTAGGTATAAAGTCGACTTTCTTTTATATACACATTTAGATATCGATATCGAAATGCTTCAAATCATTATTTCAACATATTAAGTTAATAAACATTTTTTAGCTTACTGAAGTCTACATAAAGCCTTAACGGCATAACGGCAGTGCATTTAGAAGAATTCCGTAATGTTATAATTTTATATTTAGGTATAATTCGATTTTCTTGTATATACACATTTAGCAATCGATATCGAAATGCTTCAAATCATTAGTTTAACATATTTAAGTTAATTAACCTTCTTTAACGTATTGAAGTTGATAAAGGGCCATGGCGGCATAACGACAGTACATTTGGAAGAATTCCGTAGTCTTATATTTAGGTATAAAGTCGATTTTCTTTTATATATGTGCATTAAGCTTTCGATATCGACATGCTTCAAATAACTGGCTTAACATATTTAAGTTAATAAACCTTCTTTAACGAACTGAAGTTAATATAAAGCCATAACGGCAGTGCATTTAGAAGAATTACGTAATCTTATGTTTAGGTATGAATTCGATTTTCTTGTATATACTCATTTAGCAATCGATATCGAAATGCTTCAAATGATTAGTTTAACATATTTAAGTTAATTAACCTTCTTTAACGAACGGAAGTTGGCATAAAGCCATGGCGGCATAACGGCAGTGCATTTAGAACAATTCCGTAATCTTATATTTAGGTATAAAGTCGATTTTCTTGTACATAAACATTTAGCAATTGCAAACGAAATGCTTCAAATCATTAGTTTAACATATTTAAGTTAATTAACCTTCTTTAACGTAATGAAGGTGACATAAAGCCATGGCGGCTTGTATATACACATTTAGCAATCGATATCGAAATGCTTCAAATCATTAGTTTAACATATTTAAGTTAATTAACCTTTTTTAACGTATTGAAGTTGATAAAGGGCCATGGCGGCATAACGACAGTACATTTGGAAGAATTCCGTAGTCTTATATTTAGGTATAAAGTCGATTTTCTTGTATATATGCATTAAGCTTTCGATATCGAAATGCTTCAAATAACTGGCTTAACATACTTAAGTTAATAAACCTTCTTTAACGAACTGAAGTTAATATAAAGCCATAACGGCAGTGCATTTAGAAGAATTACGTAATCTTATGTTTAGGTATGAATTCGATTTTCTTGTATATACACATTTAGCAATCGATATCGAAATGTTTCAAATCATTAGTTTAACATATTTAAGTTAATTAACCTTCTTTAACGTATTGAAGTTGATAAAGGGCCATGGCGGCATAACGACAGTAATTTGGAAGAATTCCGTAATCTTATATTTAGGTATAAAGTCGATTTTCTTGAAGATATGCATTTAGCAATCGATATCGAAATGCTTCAAATGATTAGTTTAACATATTTAAGTTAATTAACCTTCTTTAACGAACGGAAGTTGGCATAAAGCCATGGCGGCATAACGGCAGTGCATTTAGAAGAATTCCGTAATCTTATACTTAGGTATAAAGTCGATTTTCTTGTACATACACATTTAGCAATCGATATCGAGATGCTTCAGTTCATTAGTTTAACATATTAAAGTTAATTAACCTTCTTTATCTGACTGAAGTTTACGTAAAGCCATAACGGTATAACGCCAGTGCATTTGGAAGAATTCTGTAAACTTATATTTAAGTATAATGTCGATTTCGTTATATATACACATTTAGCAATCGATATCGAGATGCTTCAGTTCATTAGTTTAACATATTAAAGTTAATTAACCTTCTTTATCTGACTGAAGTTTACGTAAAGCCATAACGGTACAACGGCAGCGCATTTGGAAGAATTCCGTTATCTTATATTTAGGTATAAAGTCGATTTTGTTGTATATACACATTTAGCAATCGATATCGAGATGGTTTAACTCATTAGTTTAACATATTTAAGTTAATTAAGCCTCTCTGTCTTTCTGAAATCTACATAAAGCCTTAACGGCATAACGGCAGTGCATTTATAAGAATTCCGTTGTCTTATATTTAGGTATAATGTCGATTTTGTTGTATATACACATTTAGCAATTGATAACGAAATGCTTCAAATCATTAGTTTAACATATTTAAGCTAATTAACCTTATTTTCTTACTGAAGTTTACATAAAGCCATGGCGGCATAACGGGAGTGCATTTAGAAGAATTAAGTAATCTTTTATTTAGGTATAAAGTCGATTTTCTTGTATATACACTTTTAGCAATCGAAATCGAAATGCTTCAAATCATTAGTTTAACATATTTAAGTTAATTAAGCCTCTTTGTCTTACTGAAATCTACATAAAGCCTTAACGGCGTAACGGCAGTGCATTTATAAGAATTCCGTTGTCTTATATTTAGGTATAATGTCGATTTTGTTGTATATACACATTTAGCAATCGATATCGAGATGCTTCAAATCATTAGTTTAACATATTAAAGTTAATTAACCTTCTTTATCTCACTGAAGTTTACGTTAAGCCATAACGGTACAACGCCAGCGCATTTGGAAGAATTCCGTTATCTTATATTTAGGTATAAAGTCGATTTTGTTGTATATACACATTTAGCAATCGATATCGAGATGGTTTAACTCATTAGTTTAACATATTTAAGTTAATTAAGCCTCTCTGTCTTTCTGAAATCTACATAAAGCCTTAACGGCATAACGGCAGTGCATTTATAAGAATTCCGTTGTCTTATATTTAGGTATAATGTCGATTTTGTTGTATATACACATTTAGCAATTGATAACGAAATGCTTCAAATCATTAGTTTAACATATTTAAGCTAATTAACCTTATTTTCTTACTGAAGTTTACATAAAGCCATGGCGGCATAACGGGAGTGCATTTAGAAGAATTAAGTAATCTTTTATTTAGGTATAAAGTCGATTTTCTTGTATATACACTTTTAGCAATCGAAATCGAAATGCTTCAAATCATTAGTTTAACATATTTAAGTTAATTAAGCCTCTTTGTCTTACTGAAATCTACATAAAGCCTTAACGGCGTAACGGCAGTGCATTTATAAGAATTCCGTTGTCTTATATTTAGGTATAATGTCGATTTTGTTGTATATACACATTTAGCAATCGATATCGAGATGCTTCAAATCATTAGTTTAACATATTAAAGTTAATTAACCTTCTTTATCTCACTGAAGTTTACGTTAAGCCATAACGGTATAACGCCAGTGCATTTGGAAGAATTCTGTAAACTTATATTTAAGTATAATGTCGATTTCGTTATACATACACATTTAGCTATCGATATCGAGATGCTTCAGTTCATTAGTTTAACATATTTAAGTTAACCTTCTAACCTTCTTTATCTGACTGAAGTTTACGTAAAGCCATAACGGTATAACGGCATTGCATTTGGAAGAATTTCGTAATCTTATATTTAGGTATAAAGTCGATTTTGTTGTATATAGACATTTAGCAATCAATATCGAGATGGTTCAACTCATTAGTTTAAATTATCTAACCAATGCTTTATGTTCGACCCACCTCGTTTCAATAAATTGGCCACTAGAGCGTTAGCAAAGTTGAAACAAAAATGTGACTATTGCCAAGCGCCTGGTAGGAGTAAAAAAAAATTGAAGACGTTCCTAAGAGCTCTTTAAATTATCTAACCAATGCTTTATGTTTGACCCACCTCGTTCAAATAGTTATAGTTATTAAGTTATCTAACCAATGCTTTAAGTTCGGCCCACCTCGCTTCAATAGTTTAGCCACTAGAGCGTTAGAAAAGTTAAAACAAAAATGTGACTATTGCCAAGCGCCTGGTTAGAGCAGAAGAAAGATTGAAGACTTTCCTGAAAGCTCTTTAGCCTCTGACGCTAAACTATAGGAACATGTGACAATACAATGTGACTATTGCTTTAGCCTCTGAGGCTAAACTATAGGAACATGTGACAATACAATGTGACTATTGCCAAGCGCCTGGTAGGAGTAGAAGAAAGATTGAAGATTTTCCTGAGAGCTCTTTAAATAATCTAACCAATGCTTTATGTTTGACCCACCTCGTTCCAATAGTTTAGCCTCAGAGCGTTAGGGAAATTGGAACAAAAATGTGACTATTGCCAAGCCCCTGGTAGGAGCAAAAGAAAAATTGGGGACTTTCCTGAGAGCTCTTTAAATTATCTAACCAATGATTTATGTTTGACCCACCTCGTTCCAATAGTTTAGCCGCTAGAGCGTTAGCAAAGTTGAAACAAAAATGTGACTATTGGCAAGCCCCTGATAGAAGTAGAAGAAAGATTGAAGACTTTCCTGAGAGCTCTTTAAATTATCTAACCAATGCTTTATGTTTGACTCACCTCGTTCAAATAGTTTACCTGCTAGAGCGTTATCAAAAGTGAAACAAAAATGTGACTATTGCCAAGCCCCTGGTAGGAGTAGAAGAAATATTGAAGACTTTCCTGAGAGCTCTTTAAATTATCTAACCAATGCTTTATGTTTGACCCACCTTGTTCCAATAGTGTAGGCTCAGAGCGTTAGCAAAGTTGAAACAAAAATGTGACTATTGCCAAGCGCCTGGTAGGAGCAGAAGAAAGATTAAAGACTTTACTAAAAGCTCTCTAAATTATCTAACCAATGTTTTATGTTTGACCCACCTCGTTCCAAAAGTTTAGCCGCTAGAGCGTTATCAAAAGTGAAACAAAAATGTGACTATTGCCAAGCCCCTGGTAGGAGTAGAAGAAAGATTGAAGATTTTCCTAAGAGCTCTTTAATTTATCTGACTAATGCTTTATGTTTTACCCACCTCGTTCCATCAGTTTAGCCGCTAGAGCGTTAGCAAAGTTGAAACAAAAATATGACTATTGCCGAGCCCCTCGTAGGAGTAGAAGGAAGATTGAAGACTTTCCTGAGAGCTCTTTTGATTATCTAACCAATGCTTTATGTTCGACCCACCTCGTTAAAATTGTTTAGCCTCAGAGCGTTAGCACAGTTGAAACAAAAATGTGACTATTGCCAAGCCCCTGGTAGGGGTAGAATTAAGATTGAAGACTTTCCTAAGAGCTCTGTAATTTATCTAAGCAATGCTTTATGTTCGACCCACCTCGTTCTAATAGTATAGCCTCAGAGCGTTATCAAAGTTGAAACAAAAATGTGACTATTGCCAAACCCTTGGAAGAAGTAGAAGAAAAATTGGGGACTTTCCTGAGAGCTCTTTAAATTATCTAACCAATTCTTGATGTTTGACCCACCTCGTTCTAATAGTTTAGCCGCTAAAGAGTTATCAAAGTTGAAACCAAAATGTGACTATTGCCAAGCCCCTGGTAGGGGTAGAATTAAGATTGAAGACTTTCCTAAGAGCTCTTCAAATTATCTAACCAACGCTTAACGTTTGACCCACCTCGTTCAAATTGTTTAGCCTCAGAGCGTTAACAAAGTTGAAACAAAAATATGAGTAGGGCTAAAAGAAAGATTGAAGACTTTCCTGAGAGCTCTTTAAATTATCTAACCAATGCTTTATGTTTGACCCACCTCGTTCCAATAGTTTAGCCTCAGAGCGTTAACAAGGTTGAAACAAGAATGTGACTATTGCCAAGCCCCTGATAGGAGTAGAAGAAAGATTGAAGACTTTCCTGAGAGCTCTTTAAATTATCTAACCAAGGCTTTATGTTTGACCCACCTCGTTCTAATAGTATAGCCTCAGAGCGTTATCAAAGTTGAAACAAAAATGTGACTATTGCCAAACCCTTGGAAGAAGTAGAAGAAAAATTGGGGACTTTCCTGAGAGCTCTTTAAATTATCTAACCAATTCTTGATGTTTGACCCACCTCGTTCTAATAGTTTAGCCGCTAAAGAGTTATCAAAGTTGAAACCAAAATGTGACTATTGCCAAGCCCCTGGTAGGAGTAGAAGAAAGATTGAAGACTTTCCTGAGAGCCCTTTAAATTATCTAACCAATGTTTTATGTTTGACCCACCTCTTTCAAATTGTTTAGCCTCAGAGCATAAGCAAAGTTGAAACAAAAATGTGAGTAAGAGTAAAAGAAAGATTGAAGACTTTCCTGAGAGCTCTTTAAATTATCTAACCAATGCTTTATGTTTGACCCACCTCGTTCCAATAGTTTAGCCTCAGAGCGTTAACAAGGTTGAAACAAAAATGTGACTATTGCCAAGCCCCTGATAGGAGTAGAAGAAAGATTGAAGACTTTCCTGAGAGCTCTTTAAATTATCTAACCAATGCTTAAGGCTTGACCCACCTCGTTCTAATAGTTTAGCCGCTAGAGCGTTAGCAAAGTTGAAACAAAAATGTGACTATTGCCAAGCCAATGGTAGGAGTAGAAGAAAAATTGGGGACTTTCCGGAGAGCTCTTTAAATTATCTAACCAATGCTTAATGTTTGACCCACCTCGTTCCAATAGTTTAGCCGCTAGAGCGTTAGCAAAGTTGAAACAAAAATATGACTATTGCCAAGCCCCTGATAGGAGTAGAAGAAAAATTGGGGACTTTCCTGAGAGCTCTTTAAATTATCTTACCAATGTTTTATGCTTGACCCACCTCGTTCAAATTGTTTAGCCTCAGAGCGTTAGCAAAGTTGAAACAAAAATGTGAGTAGGACTAAAAGAAAGATTGAAGACTTTCCTGAGAGCTCTTTAAATTATCTAACCAATGCTTTATGTTTGACCCACCTCGTTCCAATAGTTTAGCCGCTAGAGCGTTAGCAAAGTTGAAACCAAAATGTGACTATTGCCAAGCCCCTGGTAGGAGTAGAAGAAAGATTGAAAACTTTCCTGAGAGCTCTTTAAATTATCTAACTAATGCTTTATGTTTGACCCACCTCGTTCCAATAGTTTAGCCGCTAAAGCGTTAGCAAAGTTGAAACAAAAATGTGAGTAGGGCTAAAGAAAGATTGAAGACTTTCCTGAGAGCTCTTTAAATTATCTAACCAATGCTTTATGTTTGACCCACCTCGTTCCAATAGTTTAGCCGCTAGAGCGTTAGCAAAGTTGAAACAAAAATGTGACTATTGCCAAGCCCCTGGTAGGAGTAGAAGAAAGATTGAAGACTTTCCTGAGAGCTCTTTAAATTATCTAACCAATGCTTTATGTTTGACCCACCTCGTTCTAATAGTTTAGCGCTCAGAGCGTTATCAAAGTTGAAACAAAAATGTGACTATTGCCAAGCCCTGAGAAGTAGAAGAAAAGGGGTTTGGGAAATCCATTTATGTTTGACCCACCTCGTTCCAATAGTTTAGCCGCTAGAGCGTTAGCAAAGTTGAAACAAAAATGTGACTATTGCCAAGCCCCTGAGGAGTAGAAGAAAGATTGAAGACTTTCCTGAGAGCTCTTTAAATTATCTAACCAATGCTTTATGTTTGACCCACCTCGTTCTAATAGTTTAGCTCAGAGCGTTATCAAAGTTGAAACAAAAATGTATAGACCCCAAAAGAAAAATTGGGACTTTCCTGAGAGCTCTTTAAATTATCTACCAATTTTATGTTTGACCCACCTTGTTCTAATAGTTTAGCCGCTAAGGTTACAAGTTGAAACAAAAATGATGAGTAAGAGTAGAAGAAAGATTGAAGACTTTCCTGAGAGCTCTTTAAATTATCTAACCAATGCTTTATGTTTGACCCACCTCGTTCAATAGTTTAGCCTCAGAGCGTTAGCAAAGTTGAAACAAAAATGTGTATTGCCAAGCCCTGTAGGAGTAGAAGAAAGATTGAAGACTTTCCTGAGAGCTCTTTAAATTATCTAACCAATGCTTTATGTTTGACCCACCTCGTTCTAATAGTTTAGCCTCAGAGCGTTATCAAAGTTGAAACAAAAATGTGACTATTGCAAGTAAGAGTAGAAGAAAATTGGGGACTTTCCTGAGAGCTCTTTAAATTATCTAACCAATGCTTTATGTTTGACCCACCTCGTTCCAATAGTTTAGCCGCTAGAGCGTTAGCAAAGTTGAAACAAAAATGTGACTATTGCCAAGCCCTGGTAGGAGTAGAAGAAAGATTGAAGACTTTCCTGAGAGCTCTTTAAATTATCTAACCAATGCTTTATGTTTGACCCACCTCGTTCCAATAGTTTAGCCGCTAGAGCGTTAGCAAAGTGAAACAAAAATGTGACTATTGCCAAGCCCTGGTAGGAGTAGAAGAAAGATTGGAGACTTTTCTGAGAGCTCTTTAAATTATCTAACCAATGCTTTATGTGTGACCCACCTCGTTGCTAATAGTTTAGCCTAGAGCGTTATTCAAAGTTAAAGCAAAAATGTGACTATTGTTCAAGCCCTTGGTAAGAAGTAGAAGAAAAATTGAAGACTTTCCTGAGAGTCTTAAATTATCTAACCAAGGCTTAATGTTTGACCCACCTCGTTCAATAGTTTAGCCCTAGAGCGTTAGCAAAGCTGAAACAAAAATGTGACTATTGCCAAGCCCCTGGTAGGAGTAGAAGAAAGATTGAAGACTTTCCTGAGAGCTCTTTAGACTATCTAACCAATTTTATTGCCCCTTTTAATGTTAGCCTCAGAGGACAAAGTTAAAACAAAAATGTGTATTGCCAAGCCCTTGGAAGAGTAGAAGAAAATTGGACTTTCCTGAGAGTCTTTAAATTATTAACCAATGCTTATTTTGACCCACCTCGTTCTAATAGTTTAGCCCAGAGGTTACAAAGTTAAACAAAAATGTGACTATTGCCAAGCCCTGAAGAGTAGAAGAAAATTGGACTTTCCTGGAGTCTTTAATATCTAACCAATGCTTATGTTGCCCAACTTGTTCAATTAGTTTAGCCTCAGAGAGTTAGCAAAGTTGAATCAAAAATGTGTGTATTGCCAAGACCCTGGTAGGAGTAGAAGAAAGATTGAAGACTTTCCTGAGAGCTCTTTAAATTATATAACCAATGCTTTATTTGTGACCCACCTCGTTCTAATAGTTTAGCCTCAGAGCGTTATCAAAGTTAAAACAAAAATGTGACTATTGCCAAGCCCTTGGAAGAAGTAGAAGAAAAATTGGGGACTTTCCTGGGAGATCTTTAAATTATCTAACCAATGCTTAATGTTTGTCCCACCTCGTTCTAATAGTTTAGCCGCTAGGGAGTTAGCAAAGTTGAAACAAAAATGTGACTATTGCCGAGCCTCTGGTAGGAGTAGAAGAAAGATTGAAGACTTTTCTGAGAGCTCTTTAAATTATCTAACCAATGCTTTATGTTCGACTCACCTCGTTCAAATAATTTACCGGCTAGAGCGTTATCAAAAGTGAAACAAAAATGTGACTATTTCCAAGCCTCTGATAGGAGTAGGAGAAAGAGTGGAGATTTTTAGTTTAGCTGCTAAAGCGTTGCTAACGCTATTAGAACAAGGTGAGTCACACATAAAGCATTGGTTAGATAATTTAAAGAGCTCTTAGAAAAATCTTCACTCTTTCTTCTACTCCTATCAGAGGCTTGGAAATAGTCATATTTTTGTTTCACTTTTGATAATACATAAAGCATTGGTTAGATAATTTAAAGAGCTTTCAGGAAAGTCTTCAATCTTTCTTCTACTCCTACCAGAGGCTCGGCAATAGTCACATTTTTGTTTCAACTTTGCTAACTCCCTAGCGGCTAAACTATTAGAACGAGGTGGGACAAACATTAAGCATTGGTTAGATAATTTAAAGATCTCCCAGGAAAGTCCCCAATTTTTCTTCTACTTCTTCCAAGGGCTTGGCAATAGTCACATTTTTGTTTTAACTTTGATAACGCTCTGAGGCTAAACTATTAGAACGAGGTGGGTCACAAATAAAGCATTGGTTATATAATTTAAAGAGCTCTCAGGAAAGTCTTCAATCTTTCTTCTACTCCTACCAGGGTCTTGGCAATACTCACATTTTTGATTCAACTTTGCTAACTCTCTGAGGCTAAACTAATTGAACAAGTTGGGTCGAACATAAAGCATTGGTTAGATAATTTAAAGAGCTCTCAGGAAAGTCTTCAATCTTAATTCTACCCCTACCAGGGGCTTGGCAATAGTCGCATTTTTGTTTCAACCTTGTTAACGCTCTGAGGCTAAACTATTGGAACGAGGTGGGTCAAACATAAAGCATTGGTTAGATAATTTAAAGAGCTCTCAGGAAAGTCTTCAATCTTTCTTTTACTCTTACTCACATTTTTGTTTCAACTTTGTTAACGCTCTGAGGCTAAACTATTGGAACGAGGTGGGTCAAACATAAAGCATTGGTTAGATAATTTAAAGAGCTCTCAGGAAAGACCCCAATTTTTCTTCTACTCCTATCAGGGGCTTGGCAATAGTCACATTTTTGTTTCAACTTTGCTAACGCTCTAGCGGCTAAACTATAGGAACGAGGTGGGTCAAACATAAAGCATTGGTTAGATAATTTAAAGAGCTCTCAGGAAAGTCTTCAATCTTTCTTTTACTCTTTACTCACATTTTTGTTTTAACTTTGATTTAAAGCTCTGAGGCTAAACTATTGGAACGAGGTGGGTCAAACATAAAGCATTGGTTAGATAATTTAAAGAGCTCTCAGGAAAGTCCCTCAATCTTTTTTTCTACTCCTTCAGGGCTTGGCAATAGTCACATTTTTGTTTCAACTTTGCTAACGCTCTAGCGGCTAAACTATAGGAACGAGGTGGGTCAAACATAAAGCATTGGTTAGATAATTTAAAGAGCTCTCAGGAAAGTCTTCAATCTTTCTTCTACTCCTACCATTGGCTTGGCAATAGTCACATTTTTGTTTCAACTTTGATAACGCTCTAGCGGCTAAACTATTAGAACGAGGTGGGTCAAACATAAAACATTGGTAAGATAATTTAAAGAGCTCTCAGGAAAGTCTTCAATCTTTCTTCTTTCCCTAACTTCAAAAATTTTTGTTTCAACTTTGTTAACGCTCTGAGGCTAAACAATTTGAACGAGGTGGGTCAAACATAAAACGGAAAAAAAGATTCCCCCAAATTTTCTTCTACTCCTATCAGAGGCTTGGCAATAGTCACATTTTTGTTTCAACTTTGCTAACGCTCTAGCGGTCTAAACTATAGGAACGAGGTGGGTCAAACATAAAAGCATTGGTTAGATAATTTAAAGAGCTCTCAGGAAAGTCTTCAATCATTCTTCTACTCCTACCAGGGGCTTGGCAATAGTCACATTTTTGTTTCAACTTTGATAACGCTCTAGAGGCTAAACTATTGGAACGAGGTGGGTCAAACATAAAGCATTCAATCTTTCTTCTACTCCTATCAGGGGCTTGGCAATAGTCACATTTTTGTTTCAACTTTGCTAACGCTCTAGCGGTTAAACTATTGGAACGAGGTGGGTCAAACATAAAGCATTGATTAGATAATTTAAAGAGCTCTAAGGAAAGTCTTCAATCTTTCTTCTACTCCTACCAGGGGCTTGGCAATAGTCACATTTTGGTTTCAACTTTGCTAACGCTCTGAGGCTAAACTATTGGAACGAGGTGGGTCAAACATAAAGCATTGGTTAGATAATTTAAAGAGCTCTCAGGAAAGTCTTCAATCTTTCTCTTACACCTACCAAGGCTTGGCAATAGTCACATTTTTGTATTTAAAAGCTCTAGGGCTCTATTATCAGGGGCTTGGCAATAGTCACATTTTTGTTTCAACTTTGCTAACGCTCTAGCGGCTAAACTATTGGAACGAGGTGGGTAAAACATAAAGCATTGGATTAGATAATTTAAAGAGCTTTCAGGAAAGTCTTCAATCTTTCTTCTGCTCTTACCAGGGCTTGGCAATAGTCACATTTTTGTTTCAACTTTGCTAACGCTCTGAGGCTAAACTATTGGAACGAGGTGAGTCAAACATAAAGCATTGGTTAGATAATTTAAAGAGCTTTAGGAAAGTCTTCAATCTTTCTTCTACTCCTACCAGGGGCTTGGCAATAGTCACATTTTTGTTTCAACTTTGATAACGCTCTAGCGGCTAAACTATATAGAACGAGGTGGGTCAAACATAAAGCATTGGTTAGATAATTTAAAGAGCTCTCAGGAAAGTCTTCAATCTTTCTTCTACCCTATCAGGGGCTTGGCATAGTCACATTTTTGTTTCAACTTTGATAACGCTCTAGCGGCTAAACTATTGAAACGAGGTGAGTCAATCATAAAGCAGTGCGTTAGATAATTTAAAGGCTTTAGGAAAGTCTTCAATCTTTCTTCTGCTCTTACCAGGCGCTTGGCAATAGTCACATTTTTGTTTCAACTTTGCTAACGCTCTACGGCTAAACTATTGAACGAGGTGAGTCAACAAAGCATAAAGTCCAACCCTTTTTGGTTATAGTAATTTTTATTTAAGAGAACTAAATCGGAATTCTCAAATGCACTGCCGTTATGCCGTAATGGCTTTTTCACTTCAAACTAAGAGGTTAATTAACTAATATGTTAAACATTTTAAGTTTCGAACGTTGCTATTGCTCTAGCGGCAAAACCTAAATATAAGACTACGGATTTCTTCTAAGTGCACTGCCGTTATGCCGCCATGGCTTTGTGTCACCTTCAATACGTTTAAGAAGGTTAATTAACTTAAATATGTTAAACTAATGATTTGAAGCATTTCGATATCGATTGCTTAATGTGTATATACAAGAAAATCCAATTTATACGTAAATATAAGATAACGGAATTCTTCTAAATGCACTGCCGTTATGCCGTTAAGGCTTTTGTAGACTTCAGTAAGACAAAGAGGATTAATTAACTTAAATATGTTAAACTTATGATTTGAAGCATTTCGATATCGATTGCTAAATGTGTATATACAAGAAAATCGACTTTATACCTAAATATAAGAATACGGAATTCACCCAAATACACTGCCGTTATGCCGTTATGGCTTTATTTGAACTTCAGTAAGATAAAGAAGGTTAATTAACCTAAATGTGCTAAACCAGTTATTTGAAGGTTTTCGATATCGATTGCTAAATGTGTAAATCCAAGAAAATCGACTACAAACCTAAATATAAGATTACGGAATTCTTCTACATGCACTGCCATTATGACGCCATGGCTTTATGTTAACTTCAGGCGTTAAAAAAGCTTTATTAACTTAAATATGTTAAACTAATCATTTGAAGCATTTCGATATCGATTGCTAAATGAGTATATACAAGAAAATCGAATTCATACCTAAATATAAGATTACGTAATTCTTCTAAATGCACTGCCGTTATGGCTTTATATTAACTTCAGTTCGTTAAAGAAGGTTTATTAACTTAAATATGTTAAACCAGTTATTTGAAACATTTCGATATCGATTGCTTAATGCATATATACAAGAAATTGACTTTTTACCTAAATATAAAACTACGGAATTCTTCCATATGTACTGTCGTTATGCCGCCATGGCTCTTTATCAACTTCAATATGTTGATGAAGGTTAATTAACTTAAATATGTTAAACTAATGAATTGAAGCATTTCGATATCGCTTGCTAAATGTGTATATAGAAGAAAATCGAATTTATACCTAAATATAAAATTATAACATTACGGAATTCTTCTAAATGCACTGCCGTTATACCGTTAAGGCTTTAAGTAGACTTTAGTGAGCTAAAAAATGTTTATTATCTTAATATGTTAAACACATGATTTGCAGCATTTCGATATCGATAGATAAATATGTATATACAAGAAAATCGACTTTATACCTAAATATAAGATTACGGAATTATTTTACATCCACTGCCGTTATGCTAACTTCAGATCGTTAAAGAAGGTTTATTAACTTAAATACGTTAAACTAATGATTTGAAGCATTTCGATATCGACACCTAAATGTGTATATAAAAGAAATTATGCCTCAATATAAGATTACGGAATTCTTCCAAATGCACTGCCGTTATGGCTTTATATCAACTTCAATACGTTAAAAAAGGTTAATTAACTTAAATATGTTAAACGAATGATTTGAAGCATTTCGATATCGATTGCCAAATATGTATATATAAGAAAATCGAATTTATACCATAATATAAGATAACGGATTTTTTCTAAATGCACTGCCGTTATGCCTCCATGGCTATATGCCCACTTCAGATCGTTAAAGAAGGTTTATTAACTTAAATATGTTAAACAAATGAGCTGAAGCATTTCGCTATCGATTGCTAAATGTGAATATACAAGGTTTATTAACTTAAATATGTTAAACTAATGATTTGAAGCATTTCGATATCGATTGCTAAATGTGTATATACAAGAAAATCGACTTTATACCTAAATATAAGATTACTGTATCAACTTCAATACGTTAAAGAAGGTTAATTATATTAAATATGTTAAACTAATGGTTTGAAGCATTTCGATATCGACTGCTAAATGTGTAAATACAAGAAAAGCGACTTTACACCTAAATATAAAATTATAACATTACGGAATTCTTATAAATGCACTGCCGTTATACCGTTAAGGCTTTATGTAGACTTCAGTAAGCTAAAAAATGTTTATTAACTTAATATGTTAAACTAATGATTTGAAGCATTTCGATATCGATTGCTAAATGTGTATATACAAGAAAATCGACTTTATACCTAAATATAAGATAACGGAATTCTTCTAAATGCACTGCCGTTATGCCGTTATGGCTTTATGTAGACTTCAATGAGTTAAAGAAGGTTTATTAACTTAAATATGTTAAACTAATGGTTTGAAGCATTTCGATATCGATTGCTTAATGCATATAAACAAGAAAATCGACTTTATACCTAAATATAAAATTATAACATTATGGAATTCTTCTAAATGCACTGCCGTTATGCCATTAGGGCTTTATGTAGACTTACGTGCGTTAAAGAAGGTTTATTAACTTAAATATGTTAAACTAATGATTTGAAGCATTTCGATATCGATTGCTAAATGTGTATACAAGAAAATCGAATTTATACCTAAATATAAGATTACGGAATTCTTCTACATCCACTGCCGTTATGCCAACTTCAGATCGTTAAAGAAGGTTTATTAACTTAAATATGTTAAACTAAAGAGTTGAAGCATTTCGATATCGATTGCGGAATGTGTATATACAAGAAAATCGATTTTATATCTAAATAAAAGATTACGGAATTCACCCAAATATACTGCCGTTATGCCTATATGGCTTTATTTAAACTTCAGTAAGATAAAGAAGTTTAATTTACCTAATTATGCTAAACCAGTTATTTGCAGATTTTCGATTTAGATTGCTAAATGTGTAAATCCAAGAAAATCGACTTTACACCTTAATATAAAATTATAACATGACGGAATTCTTCTAAATGCACTGCCGTTATACCGCTAAAGCTTTATGTAGACTTCAGTAAGCTAAAAAATGTTTATTAACTTAATATGTTAAACTAATGATTTGAAGCATTTCGATATCGATAGCTAAATATGTATATACAAGAAAATCGACTTTATACCTAACTATAAGATTATGCAATTCTTCTACGTGCACTGCAGTTATGCCTCCGTGGCTATATGCCCACTTCAGATCGTTAAAGAAGGTTTATTAACTTAAATATGTTAAACTAATGATTTGAAGCATTTCGATATCGATTGCTAAATGTGTATATACAAGAAAATCGAATTTATACCTAAATATAAGATAACGGAATTCTTCTAAATGCACTGCCGTTATGCTATTAGGGCTTTATGTAGACTTAAGTGCGTTAAAGAAGGTTTATTAACATAAATATGTTAAACTAATGTTTTGAAGCATTTCGATATCAATTGCTAAATGTGTATATACAAGAAAATCGAATTCATACCTAAATATAAGATTACGTAATTCTTCTAAATGCTCTGCCGTTATGCCGTTATGGCTTTATATTAACTTCAGTTCGTTAAAGAAGGTTTATTAACTTAAATATGTTAAACCAGTTATTTGAAGCATTTCGATATCGAATGCTTAATGCATA
>JAPZAG010002027.1:0-22503 GCA_027475135.1 Bactrocera correcta
GGTATATAGTCGATTTTCTTATATTTACACATTTAGCAATCGATATCGAAAACCTTAAAATCATTAGTTTAGCATATTTAAGTTAATTAACCTTCTTTAACGTATTGAAGTTGATATAAAGCCATGGCGGCATAACGACAGCACATTTGGAAGAATTCCGTAATCTTGTTTGGGTATAAATTCGATTTTCTTTTATATACACATTTAGCAAGCGATATCGAAATGCTTCAAATCATTAGTTTAACATATTTAAGTTAATTAAGCTTCTTTAACGTATTGAGGTTGATATAAAGCCATGGCGGCATAACGTTAGTACATTTGGAAGAATTCCGTAGTCTTATATTTAGGTATAAAGTCGATTTTCTTGTATATACAAATTCAGCAATCGATATCGAAATGCTTCATATCATTAGTTTAACATATTTAAGTTAATTAATCCTCTTTATCTCACTGAAGTCTACAAAAGCCATAACGGCATAACGGCAGTATATATTTGGGTGAATTATGTAATCTTTTACTTAGGTATAAAATCGATTTTCTTGTACATACACATTTAGCAATCGATATCGAAATGCTTCAAATCATTAGTTTAGCATATTTAAGTAAATTAAACTTCTTTAACGTACTGAAATTTATATTTATTTAGCAATCGATTTTGAAATGCTTCCAATTATTAGTTTAACATATTTAAGTTAATTAACCCTCTCTATCTTACTGAAGTCTACATAAAGCCTTAACGGCATAACGACAGTGCATTTAGAAGAATTCCGTAATTTTATATTTAGGTATAAAGTCGATTTTCTTGTATATATACATATAGCAATCGATATCAAAATGCTTCAAATCATTAGTTTAACATATTTAAGTTAATTAACCTTCTGTAACGTGTTGAAGTTAATATAAAGCCATGGCGGCATAACGGCAGTGCATTTAGAAGAATTGCGTAATTTTATATTTAGGTATAAAGTCGATTTTCTTGTATATACACTTTTAGCAATCGATAACGAAATGCTTCAAGTCATTAGTTTAACATATTTAAGTTAATTAACCTTCTTAATCTTACTGAAGTTTACATAAAGCCGTAACGGTATAATGGCAGTGCACTTGGAAGAATTCCGTAATCTTATATTTAGGTATAAAGTCGATTTTCTTGTATATACTCATTTAGCAATCGACATCGAGATGGTTCAACTCATTAGTTTAACATATTTAAGTTAATAAAGCTTTTTAGAAGAACTCCGTTAGCTTATACTAAGGTATAAAGTCGATTTTCTTGTATATACACATTTAGCAATCGATACCGAAATGCTTCAAATCATTCGTTTAACATATTTAAGTTAATTAACCTTCTTTAACGTATTGACGTTGACATAAAGCCATGGCGGCATAACGGCAGTGCATTTAGAAGAATTCCGTTATCTTATATTTAGGTATAAAGTCGATTTTGTTGTATATATACATATAGCAATCGATATCGAAATGCTTTAAATCATTAGTTTAACATATTTAAGTTAATTAACCTTTTTTAACGTATTGAAGTTGATATAAAGCCACGGCGGCATAACGGCAGTTCATTTAGAAGAATTCCGCAATCTTATATTTAGGTATAAAGTCGATTTTGTTGTATAAATATACGCATTAAGCAATCGATATCGAAATGCTTCAAGTCATTAGTTTAACATATTTAAGTTAATTAACCTTCTTAATCTTACTGAAGTTTACATAAAGCCATAACGGTATAATGGCAGTGCACTTGGAAGAATTCCGTAATCTTATATTTAGGTATAAAGTCGATTTTCTTGTATATACTCATTTAGCAATCGACATCGAGATGGTTCAACTCATTAGTTTAACATATTTAAGTTAATAAAGCTTTTTAGAAGAACTCCGTTAGCTTATACTAAGGTATAAAGTCGATTTTCTTGTATATACACATTTAGCAATCGATACCGAAATGCTTCAAATCATTCGTTTAACATATTTAAGTTAATTAACCTTCTTTAACGTATTGACGTTGACATAAAGCCATGGCGGCATAACGACAGTACATTTGGAAGAATTCCGTAATCTTATGTTTAAGTATAAATTCGATTTTCTTGTATACTTGTACATACGCATTTAGCGATCGATATCGAAATTCTTCAAATCATTAGTTTAACATATTTAAAATAATTAACCTTCTTTAACGTAATGAAGGTGATATAAAGCCATGGCGGTATAACGGCAGTGCATTTAGAAGAATTACGTTATCTTATATTTATGTATAAAGTCGATTTTCTTGTACCGACATGCTTCAAATCATTAGTTTAACATATTTAAGTTAATATACCTTCTTAAACGCACTGAAGTCTTCATAAAGCCTTAACGGCATAACTGCAGTGCATGTAGAAGAATTCCGTAATCTTATATTTAGGCATAAGGTCGGTTTTATTGTATATAATCATTTAGCAATCGATATCGAAATGCTTCAAATCATTAGTTTAATATATTTAAGTTAATAAAGCTTCTTTAACGCACTGAAGTTAACATAAAGCCATGGCGGCATAACGGCAGTGCATGTAGAAGAATTCCGTAATCTTATATTTAAGTATAAAGTCGATTTTGTTGTATATACACATTTAGCAATCGATATCGTAATGCTTCAAATCATTAGTTTACTATATTTAAGTTAATTAAACATCTTTATTTTGCTGAAGTCTACAAAAGCCTTAACGGCATAACGGCAGTGCATTTAGAAGAAATCCGTAATCTTATATTTAGGTATAAAGTCGATTTTCGTGTATATACTCATTTAGCAATCGATATCGAAATGCTTCAAATCATTAGTTTAATATATTAAAGTCAATAAAGCTTCTTTAACGCACTGAAGTTAACAAAAAGCCTTAACGGTATAACTGCAGTGCATTTAGAAGAATTCCGTATTCTTATATTTAGGTATAAAGTCAATTTTCTTGTATTTACATACTTAGCAATCGATATCGAAATCGATATTTAAGTTAATTAACCCTCTCTGTCTTACTGAAGTCTACATAAAGCCTTAACGGCATAACGGCAGTGCATTTAGAAGAATTCCGTTATCTTATATTTAGGTATAAATTTGATTTTCTTGTATGTACACATTTAGCAAGCGATATCGAAATGCTTCAAATCATTAGTTTAACATACTTAAGTTAATTAACCTTCTTTAACGTATTGAAGTTGATATAAAGCCATGCCGGCATAACGGCAGTGCATTTAGAAGAAGTCCGTAGTTTTATATTTAGGTATAAAGTCGGTTTTCTTGTATATACACATTTAGTAATCGATAACGAAATGCTTCAAATCATTAGTTTTACATATTTTAAATTAATTAACCTTCTTTATCTTACTGAAGTTTACATAAAGCCATAACGGTATAACGGCAGTGCATTTGGATGAATTCCGTAATCTTTTATTAAGGTAAATTGATATATTTAAGTTAATAAAGCTTCTTTAACGTACTGAAGTTTACATAAAGCCATAACGGCATAACGGCAGTATGTTTGGCTGAATTCCGTAAAATTTTATTTAGGTATAAAATCGATTTTCTTGTACATACAAATTTAGCAATCAATATCGAAATGCTTCAAATCATTAATTTAGCATATTTAAGTAAATTAAACTTCTTTAACGTATTGAAATTTATATAAAGCCATAACGGCATAACGACAGTACATTTGGAAGAATTCCGTAATCTTATGTTTAAGTATAAATTCGATTTTCTTGTATATACACATTTAGCAAGCGATATCGAAATGCTTCAAATCATTAGTTTGATATATTTAAGTTAATAAAGCTTCTTTAACGTACTGAAGTTAACATAAAGCCACGGCGGCATAACGGCAGTGCATGTAGAAGAATTCCGTAATCTTATATTTAAGTGCAAAGTCGATTCTGTTGTATATACACATTTAGCAATCGATATCGAAATGCTTCAAATCATTAGTTTACTATATTTGAGTTAATTAAACATCTTTATTTTACTGAAGTCTACAAAAGCCTTAACGGCATAACGGCAGTGAATTTAAAAAATTACGTAATCTTATATTTAGATATAAAATCGATTTTCTTGTACATACACATTTAGCAATCGATATCGAAATTCTTCAAATCATTAGTTTAACATATTTAAAATAATTAACCTTCTTTAACGTAATGAAGGTGATATAAAGCCATGGCGGTATAACGGCAGTGCATTTAGAAGAATTACGTTATCTTATATTTATGTTTAAAGTCGATTTTTTTGTATCGACATGATTCAATTCATTAGTTTAACATATTTAAGTTAATATACCTTCTTAAACGCACTGAAGTCTTCATAAAGCCTTAACGGTATAACTGCAGTGCATGTAGAAGAATTCCGTAATCTTATATTTAGGTATAAAGTCGGTTTTATTGTATATACTCATTAAGCAATCGATATCGAAATGCTTCAAATCATTAGTTTAATATATTTAAGTTAATAAAGCTTCTTTAACGCACTGCAGTTAACATAAAGCCATGGCGGCATAACGGCAGTGCATGTAGAAGAATTCCGTAATCTTATATTCAAGTATAAAGTCGATTTTGTTGTATATACACATTTAGCAATCGATATCGTAATGCTTCAAATCATTAGTTTACTACATTTAAGTTAATTAAACATCTTTATTTTGCTGAAGTCTACAAAAGCCTTAACGGCATAACGGCAGTGCATTTAGAAGAATTACGTAATCTTATATTTAGGTATAGATTTGATTTTCTCGTATGTACACATTTAGCAAGCGATATCGAAATGCTTTAAATCATTAGTTTAACATATTTAAGTTAATTAAGCTTCTTTAACGTATTGAAGTTGATACAAAGCCATGGCGGCATAACGTTAGTACATTTGGAAGAATTCCGTAGTCTTATATTTAGGTATAAAGTCGATTTTCTTGTATATACAAATTCAGCAATTGATATCGAAATGCTTCAAATCATTAGTTTAACATATTAAGATAATAAACGCTTTTTAGCTTACTGAAGTCTACATAAAGCCTTAACGGTATAACGCCAGTGCATTTAGAATAATTCCGTAAAGTTATAATTTTATTTTTAGGTATAAAGTCGATTTTCTTTTATTTACACATTAAGCAATCGATATCGAAATGCTTCAAACCATTAGTTTAACATATTTACAGTAATTAACCTTCTTTAACGTATTGAAGGTGATATAAAGCCATGGCGGCATAACGTTAGTACATTTGGAAGAATTCCGTAGTCTTATATTTGGGTATAAAATCGATTTTCTTGTACATGCACCTTAAGCAATCGATATCGAAATGCTTCAAATCATTAGTTTAGCATATTTAAGTAAATTAAACTTCTTTAACGTACCGAAATTTATATTTATTTAGCAATCGATTTTGAAATGCTTCAAGTCATTAGTTTAACATATTTAAGTAAATAAACCTTCTTTAACGCACTGACGTCTTCATAAAGCCTTAACGGTATAACTGCAGTGCATTTAGAAGAATTCCGTAATTTTATATTTAGGTATAAAGTCGATTTTTTTGTATTTACATATTTAGCAATCGATAACGAAATGCTTCAAGTCATTAGTTTAACATATTTAAGTAAATAAACCTTCTTTAACGCACTGACGTCTTCATAAAGCCTTAACGGTATAACTGCAGTGCATTTAGAAGAATTCCGTATTCTTATATTTAGGTATAAAGTCGATTTTTTTGTATTTACATATTTTGCAATCGATATCGAGATTCTTCAAATAACTGGTTTAACATATTCAAGTTAATTAACCCTCTCTATCTTACTGAAGTCTACATAAAGCCTGAACGGCATAACGACAGTGCATTTAGAAGAATTCCGTTATCTTATATTTAGGTATAAAGACGATTTTCTTGTATATATACATATAGCAATCGATATCGAAATGCTTCAAATCATTAGTTTAACATATTTAAGTTAATTAACCTTCTTTAACGTATTGAAGTTAATATAAAGCCATGGCGGCATAACGGCAGTGCATTTAGAAGAATTCCGTAATTTTATATTTAGGTATAAAGTCGATTTTCTTGTATTTACATATTTAGCAATCGATAACGAAATGCTTCAAGTCATTAGTTTAACATATTTAAGTAAATAAACCTTCTTTAACGCACTGACGTCTTCATAAAGCCTTAACGGTATAACTGCAGTGCATTTAGAAGAATTCCGTATTCTTATATTTTGGTATAAAGTCGATTTTCTTGTATTTACATATTTAGCAATCGATATCGAGATGCTTCAAATAACTGGTTTAACATATTTAAGTTAATTAACCCTCTCTGTCTTACTGAAGTCTACATAAAGCCTTATCGGCATAACGGCAGTGCATTTAGAAGAGTTCCGTTATCTTATATTTAGGTATAAATTTGATTTTCTTGTATGTACACATTTAGCAAGCGATATCGAAATGCTTCAAATCATTAGTTTAACATATTTAAGTTAATTAACCCTCTTTATCTTACTGAAGTCCACAAACGCCTTAACGGCATAACGGCAAAGCATTTAGAAGAATTACGTAATCTTATATTTAGGTATAAAGTCGATTTTCTTGTATATACACATTAAGCAATCGATATCGAAATGCTTCAAACCATTAGTTTAACATATTTAAAATAATTAACCTTCTTTAACGTATTGAAGGCGATATAAAGCCATGGCGGCATAACGGCAGTACATGTGGAAGAATTCCGTAATCTTATATTTAGGTATAAAGTCGATTTTCTTGTATATATATGTATTTCGCAATCGATATCGAAATGCTTCAGATAACTGGTTTAACATATTTAAGTTAATAAACCTCCTTTAGCGAACTGAAGTTGACATATTTAGGTATAAAGACGATTTTGTTGTACATACACATTTGGCAATCGATATCGAAATGCTTCAAATCATTAGTTTAACATATTTAAGTTAATTAACCTTCTTTAACGTAATGAAGGTGATATAAAGCCATGGCTGCATAACGACAGTGCATGTAGAAGAATTTCGTAATCTTATATTTAGGTATATAGTCGATTTTCTTTAAACCTTCTTTAACGTAATGAAGGTGATATAAAGCCAGGGCGGCATAACGACAGTGCATTTAGAAGAATTCCCTAATCTTATATTTAGGTATAAAGTTGATTTTGTTGTATATACGCATTTAGCAATCGATATCGAAATGCTTAAAATCATTAGTTTAACATATTTAAGTTATTAACCTTCTTTAACGTATTGACGTTGACATAAAGCCATGGCGGCATAACGGCAGTGCATTTAGAAGAATTCCGTTATCTTATATTTGGGTATAAAGTCGATTTTGTTGTATATATACATATAGAAATCGATATCGAAATGCTTTAAATCATTAGTTTAACATATTTAAGTTAATTAACCTTTTTTAACGTATTGAAGTTGATATAAAGCCACGGCGGCATAACGGCAGTTCATTTAGAAGAATTCCGCAATCTTATATTTAGGTATAAAGTCGATTTTGTTGTATAAATATACGCATTAAGCAATCGATATCGAAATGCTTCAAGTCATTAGTTTAACATATTTAAGTTAATTAACCTCCCTTAACGTATTGAAGTTGATATAAAGCCATGGCGGCAAAACGACAGTACATTTGGAAGAATTCCGTAATCTTATGTTTAAGTATAAATTCGATTTTCTTGTATATACACATTTAGCAAGCGATATCGAAATGCTTCAAATCATTAGTTTAACATATTTACGTTAATAAACCTTCTTTAACGAACGGAAGTTGGCATAAAGCCATGGCGACATAACGGCAGTGCATTTAGAAGAATTCCGTAATCTTATATTTAGGTATAAAGTCGATTTTGTTGTATATACACATTAAGCAATCGATATCGAAATGCTTCATATAACTGGTTTAGCATATTTAGGTTAATTAGCCCCCTCTATCTTACTGAAGTTTATATAAAGCCATAACGGCATAACGGCAGTATGTTTGGCTGAATTCCGTAATCTTTTATTTAGGTATAAAATCGAATTTCTTGTACATACACATTTAGCAATCAATATCGAAATGCTTCAAATCATTAGTTTAGCATATTTAAGTAAATTAAACTTCTTTAACGTACTGAAATTTATACAAAGCCATAACGGCATAACGGCAGTGTATTTCGAAGTATTCCGTAATCTTATATTTAGATATAAAGCCGAATTTGTTGTATATACGCATTTAGCAATCGATATCGAAATTCTTCAAATCATTAGTTTAACATATTTAAAATAATTAACCTTCTTTAACGTAATGAAGATGATATAAAGTCATGGCGGCCTAACGACAGTGCATTTAGAAGAATTCCGTAATCTTATATTTAGGTATAAATTCGATTTTGTTGTATATACGCATTTAGCAATCGATACCGAAATGCTTCAAATAACTGGTTTAGCATATTTAGGTAAATTAACCTTCTTTATCTTACTGAAGTTCACATAAAGCCTTAACGGTATAACTGCAGTGCATTTAGAAGAATTCCTTAATCTTATATTTAAGTATAAAGTCGATTTTGCTGTATATACAAATTTAGCATCCGATATCGAAATGCTTCAAATCATTAGTTTGATATATTTAAGTTAATAAAGCTTCTTTAACGCACTGAAGTTAACATAAAGCCACGGCGGCATAACGGCAGTGCATGTAGAAGAATTCCGTAATGTTATATTTAAGTGCAAAGTCGATTCTGTTGTATATACACATTTAGCAATCGATATCGAAATGCTTCAAATCACTAGTTTACTATATTTGAGTTAATAAAACATCTTGATTTTACTGAAGTCTGCAAAAGCCTTAACGGCATAACGGCAGTGCATTTAGGAGAATTACGTAGTCTTATGTTTAGATATACAGTGGGGAGCAAAAGTGATTCCATGATCAACATTTTCATGTTTGAGCGCGCATAAAAAATAAACGAATGAAGTAAATGACAAAAACTTTTTTTTTCTTGAATATCTAGTTTATTTGTAACAATTAGGCGTAAATAGCAAAATAGTAACAGAAGCAATGGCACAGTTATAAATCAAAAACAAAAAAAAACGGCATGTACTCAGTTTTGCACCATCCGTTATTCGCACATATTTTTGCTGTTCTTACTTTCTTATCAACAATTGACCTGCAGATTTACTGTTATATGTATTTTTGTATTCATTATTCGTTGTCATAATTCAAAGAATCACTCTTTTCCACAAGTTTGTAGTCATTTTATTGAATTTGGAAATTAGTCTCTAAATTGTTCTTGAAAAATGAAGAAGCTGTCTCCAGATAAAGAAAATAGTATTGTTTCCCTGACTAAGAGTGGCTGTTCGACACGCACTATTGCTGAAAAACTGCAAGTTAGTCAATCAGTGGTGGTCAAGGTGCAAAAAAGAAAAAATGTTTGTGTTGAAAACATGTTGAATGGTCGCCGCCGCCTTCTAACAGACTCTGACGCTCGACTTATGATGTCCAAAATGAGGAAAGATAAGCTTTTAACCCCAGCAGAGGCTTCCAAGAAAATAAATAAAGGAGTAAGTCGATGGACAGCTAGAAGAGCGCTGGCTAGGATTGGTTACGTCGCAGCTGTAAAAAAAACAAACCAGCTTTATCCGAGAAAAATGTTAAGGCACGACTAAAATTCGCAAAGGTACATAGAAACTGGACAGTTGAAGACTGGAAACGTGTTATCTGGTCGGACGAATCCAAGTTTAACCGATTTCAATCGGATGGAAAACAGTACTGTTGGCGTAGACCCGGTGACAAGCTTCAAAGGCATCACGTGAAGCAAACAGTGAAACATGGAGGAGGCAACATAATGGTTTGGGGGTGCTTCACGTTTTGGAATGTGGGACCGTTGCACAAAATAGACGGGATTATGCGTAAGGAAGATTATTTAAGTATTTTGCAAACACAGCTTCCCAATTTTCTTGACCAGTGTGCGTATCCAGAGCATGAAATCACTTTTCAGCAAGATGGGGATCCCAAGCACACTGCGAAAATTGTAAAAGAATGGCTGGGAAACCAAAATTTTAAGGTGATGGAATGGCCAGCGCAAAGTCCCGACCTCAATCCAATTGAAAACCTATGGTCAATTGTGAAGCGATGGCTCGGACAGTATCAATCAGCCCCATCCGACCTAAACGATCTTTGGGGACGTGTTGAACTAGAGTGGAATAATATTCCGAAAACAATTGTTGAAAATCTAGTTGCGAGCATGCCACAACGTATAAAAAAGGTCATAGAAAATAAGGGTCTATGGACAAAATATTAATAATGCATTTCTTTCATTTTTTCACGGATGGTGCAAAACTGAGTACATGCCGCTTTTTTTTGTTTTTGAATTATAACTATGCCATTGCCTCTGTTACTATTTTGCTATTTAAGCCTAATTGTTACAAATAAACTAGATATTCAAGAAAAAAAAAGTTTTTGTCATTTACTTCATTCGTTTATTTTTTATGCGCGCTCAAACATGAAAATGTTGATCGTGGAATCACTTTTGCTCCCCACTGTAAAATCGATTTTCTTGTACATACGCATTTAGCGATCGATATCGAAATTCTTCAAATCATTAGTTTAACATATTTAAAATAATTAACCTTCTTTAACGTAATGAAGGTGATATAAAGCCATGGCGGTATAACGGCAGTGCATTTAGAAGAATTACGTTATCTTATATTTATGTATAAAGTCGATTTTCTTGTATCGACATGCTTCAAATCATTAGTTTAACATATTTAAGTTAATATACCTTCTTAAACGCACTGAAGTCTACAAAAGCCTTAACGGCATAACGGCGGTGCATTTAGAAGAAATCCGTAATCTTATATTTAGGTATAAAGTCGATTTTCGTGTATATACTCATTTAGCAATCGATATCGAAATGCTTCAAATCATTAGTTTAATATATTAAAGTCAATAAAGCTTCTTTAACGCACTGAAGTTAACAAAAAGCCTTAACGGTATAACTGCAGTGCATTTAGAAGAATTCCGTATTCTTATATTTAGGTATAAAGTCAATTTTCTTGTATTTACATACTTAGCAATCGATATCGAAATCGATATTTAAGTTAATTAACCCTCTCTGTCTTACTGAAGTCTACATAAAGCCTTAACGGCATAACGGCAGTGCATTTAGAAGAATTCCGTTATCTTATATTTAGGTATAAATTTGATTTTCTTGTATGTACACATTTAGCAAGCGATATCGAAATGCTTCAAATCATTAGTTTAACATACTTAAGTTAATTAACTTTCTTTAACTTATTGAAGTTGATATAAAGCCATGCCGGCATAACGGCAGTGCATTTAGAAGAAGTCCGTAGTCTTATATTTAGGTATAAAGTCGGTTTTCTTGTATATACACATTTAGTAATCGATAACGAAATGCTTCAAATCATTAGTTTTACATATTTAAGTTAATTAACCTTCTTTATCTTACTGAAGTTTACATAAAGCCATAACGGTATAACGGCAGTGCATTTGGATGAATTCCGTAATCTTCTATTAAGGTAAAAAGTCGATTTTGTTGTATATACACATTTAGCAATCGATATCGAAATGCTTCATCTCATAAGTTTAACATATTTAAGTTAATAAACCTTCTTTAACGATCTGAAGTGTGCATATAGCCATGGCGACATAACGACAGTACATTTGGAAGAATTCCGTAGTCTCATATTTAGGTATAAAGTCGATTTTCTGGTATATATGCATTAAGCCGTCGATATCGAAATGCTTCAAACCATAAGTTTAACATATTTAAAATAATTAACCTTCTTTAACGTATTGAAGTTGTTACAAAGCCATGGCGGCTTAACGACAGTACATTTGGAAGAATTCCCTAATCTTATATTTAGGTATAAAGTCGATTTTCTTGTATATATATATTTCGCGATCGATATCGAAATGCTTCAGATAACTGGGTTAACATATTTAAGTTAATAAACCTTCTTTAACGCACTGAAGTCTACATAAAGCCTTAACGGTATAACTGCACTGCATTTAGAAGAACTCCGTTATCTTATATTTAGGTATAAAGTCGATTTTCTTGTATATACTCATTTTGCAATCGATATCGAAATGCGTTAAATCATTAGTTTAACATATTTAAGTTAATAAAGCTTTTTAGAAGAACTCCGTTAGCTTATACAAAGGTATAAAGTCGATTTTCTTGTATATACACATTTAGCAAGCGATATCGAAATGCTTCAAATCATTAGTTTGATATATTTAAATTAATAAAGCTTCTTTAACGTACTGAAGTTAACATAAAGCCACGGCGGCATAACGGCAGTGCATGTAGAAGAATTCCGTAATCTTATATTTAAGTGCAAAGTCGATTCTGTTGTATATACACATTTAGCAATCGATATCGAAATGCTTCAAATCATTAGTTTACTATATTTGAGTTAATTAAACATCTTTATTTTACTGAAGTCTACAAAAGCCTTAACGGCATAACGGCAGTGCATTTAGAAGAATTACGTAATCTTATATTTAGATATAAAATCGATTTTCTTGTACATACACATTTAGCAATCGATATCGAAATTCTTCAAATCATTAGTTTAACATATTTAAAATAATTAACCTTCTTTAACGTAATGAAGGTGATATAAAACCATGGCGGTATAACGGCAGTGCATTTAGAAGAATTACGTTATCTTATATTTATGTATAAAGTCGATTTTCTTGTATCGACATGATTCAATTCATTAGTTTAACATATTTAAGTTAATATACCTTCTTAAACGCACTGAAGTCTTCATAAAGCCTTAACGGTATAACTGCAGTGCATGTAGAAGAATTCCGTAATCTTATATTTAGGTATAAAGTCGGTTTTATTGTATATACTCATTAAGCAATCGATATCGAAATGCTTCAAATCATTAGTTTAATATATTTAAGTTAATAAAGCTTCTTTAACGCACTGAAGTTAACATAAAGCCATGGCGGCATAACGGCAGTGCATGTAGAAGAATTCCGTAATCTTATATTTAAGTATAAAGTCGATTTTGTTGTATATACACATTTAGCAATCGATATCGTAATGCTTCAAATCATTAGTTTACTACATTTAAGTTAATTAAACATCTTTATTTTGCTGAAATCTACAAAAGCCTTAACGGCATAACGGCAGTGCATTTAGAAGAATTACGTAATCATATATTTAGGTATAAATTTGATTTTCTCGTATGTACACATTTAGCAAGCGATATCGAAATGCTTCAAATCATTAGTTTAACATATTTAAGTTAATTAAGCTTCTTTAACGTATTGAAGTTGATATAAAGCCATGGCGGCATAACGTTAGTACATTTGGAAGAATTCCGTAGTCTTATATTTAGGTATAAAGTCGATTTTCTTGTATATACAAATTCAGCAATTGATATCGAAATGCTTCAAATCATTAGTTTAACATATTTAAGTTAATTAAGCTTCTTTAACGTATTGAAGTTGATATAAAGCCATGGCGGCATAACGTTAGTACATTTGGAAGAATTCCGTAGTCTTATATTTAGGTATAAGGTCGATTTTGTTGTATATACATATTAAGCAATCGATATCGAAATGCTTCATCTCATAAGTTTAACATATTTAAGTTAATAAACCTTCTTTAACGATCTGAAGTTGGCATATAGCCATGGCGGCATAACGGCAGTGCATGTAGAAGAATTCCGTAATCTCATATTTAGGTATAAAGTCGATTTTCTTGTATATACGCATTTAGCTATCGATATCGAAATGCTTCAAATCATTAGTTTAACATATGAAGATAATAAACGCTTTTTAGCTTACTGAAGTCTACATAAAGCCTTAACGGTATAACGCCAGTGCATTTAGAATAATTCCGTAAAGTTATAATTTTATTTTTAGGTATAAAGTCGATTTTCTTGTATATATGCATTAAGCAGTCGATATCGAAATGCTTCAAACCATTAGTTTAACATATTTAAAGTAATTAACCTTCTTTAACGTATTGAAGGTGATATAAAGCCATGGCGGCATAACGTTAGTACATTTGGAAGAATTCCGTAGTCTTATATTTGGGTATAAAATCGATTTTCTTGTACATGCACCTTAAGCAATCGATATCGAAATGCTCCAAATCATTAGTTTAGCATATTTAAGTAAATTAAACTTCTTTAACGTACCGAAATTTATATTTATTTAGCAATCGATTTTGAAATGCTTCCAATTATTAGTTTAACATATTTAAGTTAATTAAACCTCTCTATCTTACTGAAGTCTACATAAAGCCTGAACGGCATAACGACAGTGCATTTAGAAGAATTCCGTTATCTTATATTTAGGTATAAAGCCGATTTTCTTGTATATATACATATAGCAATCGATATCGAAATGCTTCAAATCATTGAAGTTAATATAAAGCCATGGCGGCATAACGGCAGTGCATTTAGAAGAATTCCGTAATTTTATATTTAGGTATAAAGTCGATTTTCTTGTATTTACATATTTAGCAATCGATAACGAAATGCTTCAAGTCATTAGTTTAACATATTTAAGTAAATAAACCTTCTTTAACGCACTGACGTCTTCATAAAGCCTTAACGGTATAACTGCAGTGCATTTAGAAGAATTCCGTATTCTTATATTTGGGTATAAAGTCGATTTTCTTGTATTTACATATTTAGCAATCGATATCGAAATGCTTTAAATCATTAGTTTAACATATTCAAGTTAATTAACCCTCTCTGTCTTACTGAAGTCTACATAAAGCCTTAACGGCATAACGGCAGTGCATTTAGAAGAATTCCGTTGTCTTATATTTAGGTATAAAGTCGATTTTCTTGTATTTACATATTTAGCAATCGATAACGAAATGCTTCAAGTCATTAGTTTAATATATTAAAGTCAATAAAGCTTCTTTAACGCACTGAAGTTAACAAAAAGCCTTAACAGTATAACTGCAGTGCATTTAGAAGAATTCCGTATTCTTATATTTAGGTATAAAGTCAATTTTCTTGTATTTACATATTTAGCAATCGATATCGAAATGCTTTAAATCATTAGTTTAACATATTCAAGTTAATTAACCCTCTCTGTCTTACTGAAGTCTACATAAAGCCTTAACGGCATAACGGCAGTGCATTTAGAAGAATTCCGTTATCTTATATTTAGGTATAAATTTGATTTTCTTGTATGTAAACATTTGACAAGCGATATCGAAATGCTTCAAATCATTAGTTTAACATATTTAAGTTAATTAACCCTCTTTATCTTACTGAAGTCCACAAACGCCTTAACGGCATAACGGCAAAGCATTTAGAAGAATTACGTAATCTTATATTTAGGTATAAAGTCGATTTTCTTGTATATACACATTAAGCAATCGATATCGAAATGCTTCAAACCATTAGTTTAACATATTTAAAATAATTAACCTTCTTTAACGTATTGAAGGCGATATAAAGCCATGGCGGCATAACGGCAGTACATGTGGAAGAATTCCGTAATCTTATATTTAGGTATAAAGTCGATTTTCTTGTATATATACATATTTCGCAATCGATATCGAAATGCTTCAGATAACTGGTTTAACATATTTAAGTTAATAAACCTCCTTTAGCGAACTGAAGTTGACATATTTAGGTATAAAGACGATTTTGTTGTACATACACATTTAGCAATCGATATCGAAATGCTTCAAATCATTAGTTTAACATATTTAAGTTAATTAACCTTCTTTAACGTAATGAAGGTGATATAAAGCCATGGCTGCATAACGACAGTGCATGTAGAAGAATTTCGTAATCTTATATTTAGGTATATAGTCGATTTTCTTTAAACCTTCTTTAACGTAATGAAGGTGATATAAAGCCAGGGCGGCATAACGACAGTGCATTTAGAAGAATTCCCTAATCTTATATTTAGGTATAAAGTTGATTTTGTTGTATATACGCATTTAGCAATCGATATCGAAATGCTTAAAATCATTAGTTTAACATATTTAAGTTAATTAACCTTCTTTAACGCATTGAAGTTGATATAAAGCCATGGCGGCATAACGACAGCACATTTGGAAGAATTCCGTAATCTTGTTTGGGTATAAATTCGATTTTCTTGTATATATACATATAGCAATCGATATCGAAATGCTTCAAATCATTAGTTTAACATATTTAAGTTAATTAACCTTCTTTAACGTGTTGAAGTTAATATAAAGCCATGGCGGCATAACGGCAGTGCACTTGGAAGAATTCCGTAATCTTATATTTAGGTATAAAGTCGATTTTCTTGTATATACACTTTTAGCAATCGATATCGAAATGCTTTAAATCATTAGTTTAACATATTTAAGTTAATAAAGCTTTTTAGAAGAACTCCGTTAGCTTATACTAAGGTATAAAGTCGATTTTCTTGTATATACACATTTAGCAATCGATACCGTAATGCTTCAAATCATTCGTTTAACATATTTAAGTTAATTAACCTTCTTTAACGTATTGAAGTTGACATAAAGCCATGGCGGCATAACGGCAGTGCATTTAGAAGAATTCCGTTATCTTATATTTAGGTATAAATTCGATTTTGTTGTATATATACATATAGCAATCGATATCGAAATGCTTTAAATCATTAGTTTAACATATTTAAGTTAATTAACCTTTTTTAACGTATTGAAGTTGATATAAAGCCACGGCGGCATAACGGCAGTTCATTTAGAAGAATTCCGCAATCTTATATTTAGGTATAAAGTCGATTTTGTTGTATAAATATACGCATTAAGCAATCGATATCGAAATGCTTCAAGTCATTAGTTTAACATATTTAAGTTAATTAACCTCCTTTAACGTATTGAAGTTGATATATAGCCATGGCGGCATAACGACAGTACATTTGGAAGAATTCCGTAATCTTATGTTTAAGTATAAATTCGATTTTCTTGTATATACACATTTAGCAAGCGATATCGAAATGCTTCAAATCATTAGTTTAACATATTTAAGTTAATAAACCTTCTTTAACGAACTGAAGTTAACATAAAGCCATAACGGCATAACGGCAGTGCATTTAGAAGAATTCAGTTATCTTATATTTAGGTGTAAATTCGATTTTCTTGTATATACACATTTAGCAAGCGATATCGAAATGCGTCAAATCATTAGTTTAACATATTTAAGTTAATAAACCTTCTTTAACGAACTGAAGTTAACATAAAGCCATAACGGCATAACGGCAGTGCATTTAGAAGAATTCAGTTATCTTATATTTAGGTGTAAATTCGATTTTCTTGTATATACACATTTAGCAAGCGATATCGAAATGCGTCAAATCATTAGTTTAACATATTTAAGTTAATTAACCTTCTTTAACGTAACGAAGGTGACATAAAGCCATAACGGCATAACGGCAGTATGTTTGGCTGAATTCCGTAATCTTATATTTAGGTATAAAGTCGATTTTCTTGTATATATATGTATTTCGCAATCGATATCGAAATGCTTCAGATAACTGGTTTAACATATTTAAGTTAATAAACCTCCTTTAGCGAACTGAAGTTGACATATTTAGGTATAAAGACGATTTTGTTGTACATACACATTTGGCAATCGATATCGAAATGCTTCAAATCATTAGTTTAACATATTTAAGTTAATTAACCTTCTTTAACGTAATGAAGGTGATATAAAGCCATGGCTGCATAACGACAGTGCATGTAGAAGAATTTCGTAATCTTATATTTAGGTATATAGTCGATTTTCTTTAAACCTTCTTTAACGTAATGAAGGTGATATAAAGCCAGGGCGGCATAACGACAGTGCATTTAGAAGAATTCCCTAATCTTATATTTAGGTATAAAGTTGATTTTGTTGTATATACGCATTTAGCAATCGATATCGAAATGCTTAAAATCATTAGTTTAACATATTTAAGTTATTAACCTTCTTTAACGTATTGACGTTGACATAAAGCCATGGCGGCATAACGGCAGTGCATTTAGAAGAATTCCGTTATCTTATATTTGGGTATAAAGTCGATTTTGTTGTATATATACATATAGAAATCGATATCGAAATGCTTTAAATCATTAGTTTAACATATTTAAGTTAATTAACCTTTTTTAACGTATTGAAGTTGATATAAAGCCACGGCGGCATAACGGCAGTTCATTTAGAAGAATTCCGCAATCTTATATTTAGGTATAAAGTCGATTTTGTTGTATAAATATACGCATTAAGCAATCGATATCGAAATGCTTCAAGTCATTAGTTTAACATATTTAAGTTAATTAACCTCCCTTAACGTATTGAAGTTGATATAAAGCCATGGCGGCATAACGACAGTACATTTGGAAGAATTCCGTAATCTTATGTTTAAGTATAAATTCGATTTTCTTGTATATACACATTTAGCAAGCGATATCGAAATGCTTCAAATCATTAGTTTAACATATTTACGTTAATAAACCTTCTTTAACGAACGGAAGTTGGCATAAAGCCATGGCGACATAACGGCAGTGCATTTAGAAGAATTCCGTAATCTTATATTTAGGTATAAAGTCGATTTTGTTGTATATACACATTAAGCAATCGATATCGAAATGCTTCATATAACTGGTTTAGCATATTTAGGTTAATTAGCCCCCTCTATCTTACTGAAGTTTATATAAAGCCATAACGGCATAACGGCAGTATGTTTGGCTGAATTCCGTAATCTTTTATTTAGGTATAAAATCGAATTTCTTGTACATACACATTTAGCAATCAATATCGAAATGCTTCAAATCATTAGTTTAGCATATTTAAGTAAATTAAACTTCTTTAACGTACTGAAATTTATACAAAGCCATAACGGCATAACGGCAGTGTATTTCGAAGTATTCCGTAATCTTATATTTAGATATAAAGCCGAATTTGTTGTATATACGCATTTAGCAATCGATATCGAAATTCTTCAAATCATTAGTTTAACATATTTAAAATAATTAACCTTCTTTAACGTAATGAAGATGATATAAAGTCATGGCGGCCTAACGACAGTGCATTTAGAAGAATTCCGTAATCTTATATTTAGGTATAAATTCGATTTTGTTGTATATACGCATTTAGCAATCGATACCGAAATGCTTCAAATAACTGGTTTAGCATATTTAGGTAAATTAACCTTCTTTATCTTACTGAAGTTCACATAAAGCCTTAACGGTATAACTGCAGTGCATTTAGAAGAATTCCTTAATCTTATATTTAAGTATAAAGTCGATTTTGCTGTATATACAAATTTAGCATCCGATATCGAAATGCTTCAAATCATTAGTTTGATATATTTAAGTTAATAAAGCTTCTTTAACGCACTGAAGTTAACATAAAACCACGGCGGCATAACGGCAGTGCATGTAGAAGAATTCCGTAATGTTATATTTAAGTGCAAAGTCGATTCTGTTGTATATACACATTTAGCAATCGATATCGAAATGCTTCAAATCACTAGTTTACTATATTTGAGTTAATAAAACATCTTGATTTTACTGAAGTCTGCAAAAGCCTTAACGGCATAACGGCAGTGCATTTAGGAGAATTACGTAGTCTTATGTTTAGATATAAAATCGATTTTCTTGTACATACGCATTTAGCGATCGATATCGAAATTCTTCAAATCATTAGTTTAACATATTTAAAATAATTAACCTTCTTTAACGTAATGAAGGTGATATAAAGCCATGGCGGTATAACGGCAGTGCATTTAGAAGAATTACGTTATCTTATATTTATGTATAAAGTCGATTTTCTTGTATCGACATGCTTCAAATCATTAGTTTAACATATTTAAGTTAATATACCTTCTTAAACGCACTGAAGTCTACAAAAGCCTTAACGGCATAACGGCAGTGCATTTAGAAGAAATCCGTAATCTTATATTTAGGTATAAAGTCGATTTTCGTGTATATACTCATTTAGCAATCGATATCGAAATGCTTCAAATCATTAGTTTAATATATTAAAGTCAATAAAGCTTCTTTAACGCACTGAAGTTAACAAAAAGCCTTAACGGTATAACTGCAGTGCATTTAGAAGAATTCCGTATTCTTATATTTAGGTATAAAGTCAATTTTCTTGTATTTACATACTTAGCAATCGATATCGAAATCGATATTTAAGTTAATTAACCCTCTCTGTCTTACTGAAGTCTACATAAAGCCTTAACGGCATAACGGCAGTGCATTTAGAAGAATTCCGTTATCTTATATTTAGGTTTAAATTTGATTTTCTTGTATGTACACATTTAGCAAGCGATATCGAAATGCTTCAAATCATTAGTTTAACATACTTAAGTTAATTAACTTTCTTTAACTTATTGAAGTTGATATAAAGCCATGCCGGCATAACGGCAGTGCATTTAGAAGAAGTCCGTAGTCTTATATTTAGGTATAAAGTCGGTTTTCTTGTATATACACATTTAGTAATCGATAACGAAATGCTTCAAATCATTTGTTTTACATATTTAAGTTAATTAACCTTCTTTATCTTACTGAAGTTTACATAAAGCCATAACGGTATAACGGCAGTGCATTTGGATGAATTCCGTAATCTTCTATTAAGGTAAAAAGTCGATTTTGTTGTATATACACATTTAGCAATCGATATCGAAATGCTTCATCTCATAAGTTTAACATATTTAAGTTAATAAACCTTCTTTAACGATCTGAAGTGTGCATATAGCCATGGCGACATAACGACAGTACATTTGGAAGAATTCCGTAGTCTCATATTTAGGTATAAAGTCGATTTTCTGGTATATATGCATTAAGCCGTCGATATCGAAATGCTTCAAACCATAAGTTTAACATATTTAAAATAATTAACCTTCTTTAACGTATTGAAGTTGTTACAAAGCCATGGCGGCTTAACGACAGTACATTTAGAAGAACTCCGTTATCTTATATTTAGGTATAAAGTCGATTTTCTTGTATATACTCATTTTGCAATCGATATCGAAATGCGTTAAATCATTAGTTTAACATATTTAAGTTAATAAAGCTTTTTAGAAGAACTCCGTTAGCTTATACAAAGGTATAAAGTCGATTTTCTTGTATATACACATTTAGCAAGCGATATCGAAATGCTTCAAATCATTAGTTTAACATATTTAAGTTAATAAACCTTCTTTAACGAACTGAAGTTAACATGAAGCCACAACGGCATAACGGCAGTGCATTTAGAAGAATTCAGTTATCTTATATTTAGGTATAAAGTCGATTTTCTTGTAAATACACATTTAGCAAGCGATATCGAAATGCTTCAAATCATTAGTTTAACATATTTAAGTTAATAAACCTTCTTTAACGAACGGAAGTTGGCATAAAGCCATGGCGACATAACGGCAGTGCATTTAGAAGAATTCCGTAATCTTATATTTAGGTATAAAGTCGATTTTGTTATATATACACGTTAAGCAATCGATATCGAAATGCTTCATATAACTGGTTTAGCATATTTAGGTTAATTAGCCCCCTCTATCTTACTGAAGTTTACATTAAGCCATAACGGCATAACGGCAGTATGTTTGGCTGAATTCCGTAAAATTTTATTTAGGTATAAAATCGATTTTCTTGTACATACAAATTTAGCAATCAATATCGAAATGCTTCAAATCATTAATTTAGCATATTTAAGTAAATCAAACTTCTTTAACGTACTGAAATTTATATAAAGCCATAACGGCATAACGGCAGTGCATGTAGAAGAATTCCGTAATCTTATATTTAAGTATAAAGTCGATTTTGTTGTATATACACATTTAGCAATCGATATCGTAATGCTTCAAATCATTAGTTTACTACATTTAAGTTAATTAAACATCTTTATTTTGCTGAAATCTACAAAAGCCTTAACGGCATAACGGCAGTGCATTTAGAAGAATTACGTAATCTTATATTTAGGTATAAATTTGATTTTCTCGTATGTACACATTTAGCAAGCGATATCGAAATGCTTCAAATCATTAGTTTAACATATTTAAGTTAATTAAGCTTCTTTAACGTATTGAAGTTGATATAAAGCCATGGCTGGGTAAATTAACCTTCTTTATCTTACTGAAGTTCACATAAAGCCTTAACGGTATAACTGCAGTGCATTTAGAAGAATTCCTTAATCTTATATTTAAGTATAAAGTCGATTTTGCTGTATATACAAATTTAGCATCCGATATCGAAATGCTTCAAATCATTAGTTTGATATATTTAAGTTAATAAAGCTTCTTTAACGCACTGAAGTTAACATAAAGCCACGGCGGCATAACGGCAGTGCATGTAGAAGAATTCCGTAATGTTATATTTAAGTGCAAAGTCGATTCTGTTGTATATACACATTTAGCAATCGATATCGAAATGCTTCAAATCACTAGTTTACTATATTTGAGTTAATAAAACATCTTGATTTTACTGAAGTCTGCAAAAGCCTTAACGGCATAACGGCAGTGCATTTAGGAGAATTACGTAGTCTTAT
>JAPZAG010002029.1:0-22486 GCA_027475135.1 Bactrocera correcta
TTAACATATTTAAGTTAATTAACCTTCTTTAACGTATTGAAATTGATATAAAGCCATGGCGGCATAACGGCAGTGCATTTAGAAGAATTCCGTAATCTTATATTTAGGTATAAAGTCGATTTTCTTTTATATTCTCTATAAGCAATCGATAACGAAATGCTTCAAATCATTAGTTTAACGTATTTAAGTTAATTAACTTTCTTTAACGATCTGAAGTTGGCTTAAAGCCATGGCGCCATAACGGCAGTGCATTTAGAAGAATTCCGTAATCTTATATTTAGGTATAAAGTCGATTTTGTTGTATATACACATTTAGCAAGCGATATCGAAATGCTTCAACTCATTAGTTTAACATATTTAAGTTAATAAACCTTCTCTTTCTTACTGAAATTTACATAAAGCCATAACGGTTAACGGCAGTGCATTTAGAAGAATTCCGTAATCTTATATTTAGGTATAAAGTCGATTTTCTTTTATATACACATTTAGCAATCGATAACGAAATGCTTCAAATCATTAGTTTAACATATTAAGTTAATAAACATTTTTTAGCTTACTGAAGTCTACATAAAGCCTTAACGGTATAACGGCAGTGCATGTAGAAGAATTCCGTTATCTTATATTTAGGTATAAAGTCGATTTTCTTGTATATACACATTTAGCGATCGATATCGAGATGCTTTAACTCATTAGTTTAACATATTTATTTTAATAAACCTCCTTTAACGATCTGAAGTTGGCATATAGCCTAGGCGGCATAACGGCAGTGCATTAAGAAGAATTCCGTAATCTTATATTTAGGGATAAAGTCGATTTTGTTGTATATACACATTTATCAGTCGATATCGAAATGCTTCAAATCATTAGTTTAACATATTTAAGTTTAAATTTAAACCCTTTTTTAACGTATTGAAATTGATATAAAGCCATGGCGGCATAACGGCAGTGCATTTAGAAGAATTCCGTAATCTTATATTTAGGTATAAAGTCGATTTTGTTGTATATGCACATTTAGCAAGCGATATCGAAATGCTTCAACTCATTAGTTTAACATATTTAAGTTAATAAACCTTCTCTATCTTACTGAAATTTGCATAAAGCCATAACGGTATAACGGCAGCGCATTTGGAAGAATTCCGTAATCTTATATTTAGGTATAAAGTCGATTTTGTTGTATATACACATTTAACAATCGATAACGAAATGCTTCAAATCATCAGTTTAACATATTTAAGCTGATTAACCTTCTTTATCTTACTGAAGTTTACATAAAGCCATAACGGTATAACGGGAGTGCATTTAGAAGAATTCCGTAATCTTATATTTAGGTATAAAGTCGATTTTCTTTTATATACACATTTAGCAATCGATAACGAAATGCTTCAAATCATTAGTTTAACATATTAAGTTAATAAATATTTTTTAGCTTACTGAAGTCTACATAAAGCCTTAAGGATCGGATCATGTAAAGAATTCCGTTATCATATTTAGGAAAATCGATTTTTTTTTAATCATATTTAAAAATATAAATTTTAACTCTTTTTAACATTTTATTTTAAAAAACCCTTTTTTCGATCGAAATTGGGGATAAGAGGCCTAACCATATTAAGAAAATTCCCAAATTTTTTTATATAAACATTTTGTTGATATCCAAAATGCCTTTTAAATCATTAGTTTAACATATTTAAATTATTTAACCTTCTTTAACGTATTGAAATTGATATAAAGCCATGGCGGCATAACGGCAGTGCGTTTAGAAGAATTCCGTAATCTTATATTTAGGTATAAAGTCGATTTTCTTTTATATACTCTTTAAGCAATCGATAACGAAATGCTTCAAATCATTAGTTTAACGTATTTAAGTTAATTAACTTTCTTTAACGTATTGAAGTTGATATAAAGCCATGGCGGCATAACGGCAGTGCATTTAGAAGAATTCCGTAATCTTTTATTTAGGTATAAAGTCGATTTTGTTGTATATACACATTTAGCAAGCGATATCGAAATGCTTCAACTCATTAGTTTAACATATTTAAGTTAATAAACCTTCTCTATCTTACAGAAATTTACATAAAGCCATAACGGTATAACGGCAGCGCATTTGGGAAAAATTCCGTAATCCTATATTTAGGTATAAAGTCGATTTTGTTGTATATACACATTTAACAATCGATAACGAAATGCTTCAAATCATCAGTTTAACATATTTAAGCTGATTAACCTTCTTTATCTTACTGAAGTTTACATAAAGCCATAACGGTATAACGGCAGTGCATTTAGAAGAATTCCGTAATCTTATATTTAGGTATAAAGTGGATTTTCTTTTATATACACATTTAGCAATCGATAACGAAATGCTTCAAATCATTAGTTTAACATATTAAGTTAATAAATATTTTTTAGCTTACTGAAGTCTACATAAAGCCTTAACGGTATAACGGCAGTGCATGTAGAAGAATTCCGTTATCTTATATTTAGGTATAAAGTCGATTTTCTTGTATATACACATTTAGCGATCGATATCGAGATGCTTTAACTCACTAGTTTAACATATTTATTTTAATAAACCTTCTTTAACGGTCTGAAGTTGGCATATAGCCTAGGCGGCATAACGGCAGTGCATTTAGAAGAATTCCCTAATCTTATATTTAGGTATAAAGTCGATTTTGTTGTATATACACATTTAGCAGTCGATATCGAAATGCTTCAAATCATTAGTTTAACATATTTAGGTTAATTAACCTTCTTTAACGTATTGAAATTGATATAAAGCCATGGCGGCATAACGGCAGTGCATTTAGAAGAATTCCGTAATCTTATATTTAGGTATAAAGTCGATTTTCTTTTATATACTCTTTAAGCAATCGATAACGAAATGCTTCAAATCATTAGTTTAACGTATTTAAGTTAATTATCTTTCTTTAACGTATTGACGTTGATATAAAGTCATGGCGGCATAACGGCAGTGCATGGAGAAGAATTCCGTAATCTTATATTTAGGTATAAAGTCGATTTTGTTGTATATACACATTTAGCAAGCGATATCGAAATGCTTCAACTCATTAGTTTAACATATTTAAGTTAATAAACCTTCTTTGACGATCTGAAGTATGCATATAGCCACGGCGGCATTACGGCAGTGCATGTAGAAGAATTCCGTAATCTTTTATTTAGGTGTCAAGTCGATTTTCTTGTATATACACATTTAGCAAGCGATATCGAAATGCTTCAAATCATTAGTTTAACATATTTAAGTTAATTAACATTCTTTAACGTATTGAAGTTGATATAAAGCCATGGCGGCATTACGGCAGTGCATGTAGAAGAATTCCTTTATCTTATATTTAGGTATAAAGTCGATTTTCTTGTATATACACAATTAGCAAGCGATATCGAAATGCTTCAACTCATTATCTTAACATATTTAAGTTAATAAACCTTCTTTAACGATCTGAAGTATGCATATAGCCACGGCGGCATTACGGCAGTGCATGTAGAAGAATTCCGTAATCTTTGATTTAGGTATAAAGTCGATTTTCTTTTATATACACATTTAGCTATCGATATCGAAATGCTTCAAATCATTAGTTTAACATATTAAGTTAATAAACATTTTTTAGCTTACTGAAGTCTACATAAAGCCCTAACGGTATACTGGCAGTGCATGTAGAAGAATTCCGTTATCTTATATTTAGGTATAAAGTCGATATACTTCTATATACACATTTAGCAAGCGATATCGAAATGCTTCAAATCATTAGCTTAACATATTTAAGTTAATTAACCTTCTCTAACGAACTGAAGTTTGCATAAAGCAATGGCGGCATAACGGCAGTGCATTTAGAAGAATTCCGTAATGTTATAATTTTATATTTAGGTATAAAGTCGATTTTCTTGTATATACACAGTTAGCAAGCGATATCGAAATGCTTCAAATCATTAGTTTAACATATTTAAGTTAATTAACCTTCTTTAACGTATTGAAGTTGATATAAAGCCATGGCGGCATAACGGCAGTGCATTTAGAAGAATTCCGTAATCTTATATTTAGGTATAAAGTCGATTTTGATGTACATATATACACATTTAGCAAGCGATATCGAAATGCTTCAACTCATTAGTTTAACATATTTAAGTTAATAAACCTTCTTTAACGTATTGAAGTTGATATAAAGCCATGGCGGCATAACGGCAGTGCATTTAGAAGAATTCCGTAATCTTATACTTAGGTATGAAGTCGATTTTCTTGTACATAAACATTTAGCAAGCGATATCGAAATGCTTCAAATCATTAGTTTAACATATTTAAGCTAATTAATCTTCTTTAACGTATTGAAGTTGATATAAAGCCATGGCGGCATAACGGCACTGCATTTAAAAGTATTCCGTAAACTAATATTTAGGTATAAAGTCGATTTTTTGTATATACACATTTAGCAATCGATATCAAGATGCTTCAACTCATTAGCTTAACATATTTAAGTTAATAAACCTTCTTTAACGATCTGAAGTTGGCATAACGGCGGTGGATGTAGAAGAATTCCGTAACCTTTTATTTAGTTATCAAGTCGATTTTCTTGTATATACACATTGAGCTATCGATATCGAAATGCTTCAAATCATTTGTTTAACATTATAAGTTAATAAACATTTTTTAGCTTACTGAAGTCTACATAACGCCTTAACGGTATAACGGCAGTGCATTTAGAAGAATTCCGTAATCTTATATTTAGGTATAAAGTCGATTTTCTTGTATATACACATTTAGCAATCGATATCGAAATGCTTAAAATCATAAGTTTAACATATTTAAGTTAATTAATCCTCTTTGTCTTACTGAAGTCTACAAAAGCTTTAACGGCATAACGGCAGTGCATTTGGAAGAGTTCCGTAATCTTATATTTAGGTATAAAGTCGATTTTGTTGTATATACGCATTTAGCAATCGATAACGAAATGCTTCAAGTCATTAGGTAACATATTTAAGTTAACATATTTAAGTTAATTAACCTTCTTTATCTTACTGAAGTTTACATAAAGCCATAACGGTATAACGGCAGTGCATTTGGAAGAATTCCGTAATCTTATATTTAGGTATAAAGTCGATTTTGTTGTATATGCACATTTAGCAATCGATATCGAGATGCTTCAATTCATTAGTTTAATATATTTAAGTTAATAAACCTTCTTCAACAAACTGAAGTTGGCATAAATCCATGGCGGCATAACGGCAGTGCATGTAGAAGAATTCCATTATCTTATATTTAGGTATAAAGTCGATTTTCTTGTATATACACATTTAGCAATCGATAACGAAATGCTTCAAATCATCAGTTTAACATATTTAAGCTGATTAACCTTCTTTATCTTACTGAAGTTTACATAAAGCCATAACGGTATAACGGCAGTGCATTTAGAAGAATTCCGTAATCTTATATTTAGGTATAAAGTCGATTTTCTTTTATATACACATTTAGCAATCGATAACGAAATGCTTCAAATCATTAGTTTAACATATTAAGTTAATAAACATTTTTTAGCTTACTGAAGTCTACATAAAGCCTTAACGGTACAACGGCAGTGCATGTAGAAGAATTCCGTTATCTTATATTTAGGTATAAAGTCGATTTTCTTGTATATACACATTTAGCGATCGATATCGAGATGCTTTAACTCATTAGTTTAACATATTTATTTTAATAAACCTCTTTTAACGATCTGAAGTTGGCATATAGCCTAGGCGGCATAACGGCAGTGCATTAAGAAGAATTCCGTAATCTTATATTTTGGTATAAAGTCGATTTTCTTGTATATACACATTTAGCAGTCGATATCGAAATGCTTCAAATCATTAGTTTAACATATTTAAGTTAATTAACCTTCTTTAACGTATTGAAATTGATATAAAGCCATGGCGGCATAACGGCAGTGCATTTAGAAGAATTCCGTAATCTTATTTTTAGGTATAAAGTCGATTTTCTTTTATATACTCTTTAAGCAATCGATAACGAAATGCTTCAAATCATTAGTTTAACGTATTTAAGTTAATTAACTTTGTTTAACGTATTGAAGTTGATATAAAGCCATGGCGGCATTACGGCAGTGCATGTAGAAGAATTCCGTTATCTTATATTTAGGTATAAAGTCGATTTTCTTGTATATACACAATTAGCAAGCGATATCGAAATGCTTCAACTCATTATCTTAACATATTTAAGTTAATAAACCTTCTTTAACGATCTGAAGTATGCATATAGCCACGGCGGCATTACGGCAGTGCATGTAGAAGAATTCCGTAATCTTATATTTAGGTATAAATTCGATTTTGTTGTATATACACATTTAGCAAGCGATATCGAAATGCTTCAACTCATTAGTTTAACATATTTAAGTTAATAAACCTTCTCTATCTTACAGAAATTTACATAAAGCCACAACGGTATAACGGCAGCGCATTTGGAAGAATTCCGTAATCTTATATTTAGGTATAAGGTCGATTTTGTTGTATATACACATTTAACAATCGATAACGAAATGCTTCAAATCATCAGTTTAACATATTTAAGCTGATTAACCTTCTTTATCTTACTGAAGTTTACATAAAGCCATAACGGTATAACGGCAGTGCATTTAGAAGAATTCCGTAATCTTATATTTAGGTATATAGTGGATTTTCTTTTATATACACATTTAGCAATCGATAACGAAATGCTTCAAATCATTAGTTTAACATATTAAGTTAATAAATATTTTCTAGCTTACTGAAGTCTACATATAGCCTTAACGGTATAACGGCAGTGCATGTAGAAGAATTCCGTTATCTTATATTTAGGTATAAAGTCGATTTTCTTGTATATACACATTTAGCGATCGATATCGAGATGCTTTAACTCATTAGTTTAACATATTTGTTTTAATAAACCTCCTTTAACGATCTGAAGTTGGCATATAGCCTAGGCGGCATAACGGCAGTGCATTAAGAAGAATTCCGTAATCTTATATTTAGGTATAAAGTCGATTTTGTTGTATATACACATTTAGCAGTCGATATCGAAATGCTTCAAATCATTAGTTTAACATATTTAAGTTAATTAACCTTCTTTAACGTATTGAAGTTGATATAAAGCCATGGCGGCATTACGGCAGTGCATGTAGAAGAATTCCGTTATCTTATATTTAGGTATAAAGTCGATTTTCTTGTATATACACAATTAGCAAGCGATATCGAAATGCTTCAACTCATTATCTTAACATATTTAAGTTAATAAACCTTCTTTAACGATCTGAAGTATGCATATAGCCACGGCGGCATTACGGCAGTGCATGTAGAAGAATTCCGTAATCTTTTATTTAGGTATTAAGTCGATTTTCTTTTATATACACATTTAGCTATCGATATCGAAATGCTTCAAATCATTAGTTTAACATATTAAGTTAATAAACATTTTTTAGCTTACTGAAGTCTACATAAAGCCCTAACGGTATACTGGCAGTGCATTTAGAAGAATTCCGTTATCTTTTATTTAGGTATAAAGTGGATTTACTTCTATATACACATTTAGCAAGCGATATCGAAATGCTTCAAATCATTAGCTTAACATATTTAAGTTAATTAACCTTCTTTAACGTATTGAAAATGATATAAAGCCATGGCGGCATAACGGCAGTGCATTTAGAAGAATTCCGTAATCTTATACTTAGGTATAAAGTCGATTTTGTTGTATATACACATTGAGCAAACGATATCGAAATGCTTCAACTCATTAGTTTAACATATTTAAGTTAATAAACCTTCTTTAACGAACTGAAGTTTGCATAAAGCAATGGCGGCATAACGGCAGTGCATTTAGAAGAATTCCGTAATGTTATAATTTTATATTTAGGTATAAAGTCGATTTTCTTGTATATACACAGTTAGCAAGCGATATCGAAATGCTTCAAATCATTAGTTTAACATATTTAAGTTAATTAACCTTCTTTAACGTATTGAAGTTGATATAAAGCCATGGCGGCATAACGGCAGTGCATTTAGAAGAATTCCGTAATCTTATATTTAGGTATAAAGTCGATTTTGATGTACATATATACACATTTAGCAAGCGATATCGAAATGCTTCAACTCATTAGTTTAACATATTTAAGTTAATAAACCTTCTTTAACGTATTGAAGTTGATATAAAGCCATGGCGGCATAACGGCAGTGCATTTAGAAGAATTCCGTAATCTTATACTTAGGTATGAAGTCGATTTTCTTGTATATAAACATTTAGCAAGCGATATCGAAATGCTTTAAATCATTAGTTTAACATATTTAAGCTAATTAATCTTCTTTAACGTATTGAAGTTGATATAAAGCCATGGCGGCATAACGGCTCTGCATTTAGAAGTATTCCGTAAACTAATATTTAGGTATAAAGTCGATTTTGTTGTATATACACATTGAGCAAACGATATCGAAATGCTTCAACTCATTAGCTTAACATATTTAAGTTAGTAAACCTTCTTTAACGATCTGAAGTTGGCATAACGGCGGTGGATGTAGAAGAATTCCGTACTCTTATATTTAGTTATAAAGTCGATTTTCTTGTATATACACATTGAGCTATCGATATCGAAATGCTTCAAATCATTTGTTTAACATTATAAGTTAATAAACATTTTTTAGCTTACTGAAGTCTACATAACGCCTTAACGGTATAACGGCAGTGCATTTAGAAGAATTCCGTAATCTTATATTTAGGTATAAAGTCGATTTTCTTGTATATACACATTTAGCAATCGATATCGAAATGCTTCAAATCATAAGTTTAACATATTTAAGTTAATTAATCCTCTTTGTCTTACTGAAGTCTACAAAAGCTTTAACGGCATAACGGCAGTGCATTTGGAAGAGTTCCGTAATCTTATATTTAGGTATAAAGTCGATTTTGTTGTATATACGCATTTAGCAATCGATAACGAAATGCTTCAAGTCATTAGTTTAACATATTTAAGTTAACATATTTAAGATAAATAAACTTTTTTATCTTACTGAAGTTTACATAAAGCCATAACGGTATAATGGCAGTGCATTTGGAAGAATTCCGTAATCTTATATTTAGGTATAAAGTCGATTTTGTTGTATATGCACATTTAGCAATCGATATCGAGATGCTTCAACTCATTAGTTTAATATATTTAAGTTAATAAACCTTCCTTAACAAACTGAAGTTGGCATAAATCCATGGCGGCATAACGGCAGTGCATGTAGAAGAATTCCATTATCTTATATTTAGGTATAAAGTCGATTTTCTTGTATATACACATTTAGCAATCGATAACGAAATGCTTCAAATCATTAGTTTAACATATTTAAGTTAATTAACCTTCTTTATCTTACTGAAGTTTACATAAAGCCATAACGGTATAACGGCAGTGCATTGGGAAGAATTCCGTAATCTTATATTTAGGTATAAAGTCGATTTTGTTGTATATACACATTTAGCAATCGATATCGAGATGCTTCAACTCACTAGTTTAACATATTAAGTTAATAAACATTTTTTAGCTTACTGAAGTTTACATAAAGCCTTAACGGTATAACGGCAGTGCATTTAGAAGAATTCCGTTATCTTATATTTAGGTATAAATTCGATTTTCTTGTATATACACATTTAGCAATCGATATCGAGATGCTTCAACTTACTAGTTTAACATATTAAGTTAATAAACATTTTTTAGCTTACTGAAGTTTACATAAAGCCATAACGGTATAACGGCAGTGCATTGGGAAGAATTCCGTAATCTTATATTTAGGTATAAAGTCGATTTTTTTGTATATACACATTTAGCAATCGATATCGAGATGCTTCAACTCACTAGTTTAACATATTAAGTTAATAAACATTTTTTAGCTTACTGAAGTTTACATAAAGCCTTAATGGTAAAGGGTGATTTTTTAAGAGCTTGATAACTTTTTTTTTTTTTAAAAAAAAAACGCATAAAATTTGCAAAATCTCATCGGTTCTTTATTTGAAACGTTAGATTGGTTCATGACATTTACTTTTTGAAGATAATTTCATTTAAATGTTGACCGCGGCTGCGTCTTAGGTGGTCCATTCGGAAAGTCCAATTTTGGGCAACTTTTTCGAGCATTTCGGCCGGAATAGCCCGAATTTCTTCGGAAATGTTGTCTTCCAAAGCTGGAATAGTTGCTGGCTTATTTCTGTAGACTTTAGACTTGACGTAGCCCCACAAAAAATAGTCTAAAGGCGTTAAATCGCATGATCTTGGTGGCCAACTTGGGATGTAGAGCAGGTCGCCTCCACGTCGGTGCATCCTGGGTAACGCCAAATGGCCTGCGGCCTTCACGGCCTTACAACTCCTGACGACTTTAGCATTGAATTGGCATTTAGAGTAGGTTAAACTTATTTGGATCTGGTCGAACCCTGGGCTGGTGGTGGCGACATTCTGGCACCTGAGTATGATGGGGTGACACCCATCAGAAATGGCTGCTGGGCTAATGTCGCTACTGCCTCCGTCCCGTTAAAACCATGGCAGGCCTCAGAGTACGTTCCCCCCCCGTCGTCATTAAGTTGGCGTGGTAGGTGTAAGTTGAGAGGACTCCTTCTTTACGCTGGTCGGCTCTGAACGTACTGCCTCATAAGGGCGTACGTCAACCCTCGCCTTGGCCTCGTCACAGAGATAACCTTGGGACCATAAAAGGCGACTACCTTCCGGGGGACGGATAGCGGCTCTGAGTGGGGACCCTTTTAGCATGGACAAGACACAAACGAACGAGAAGGCGACGAAGGGAGATGAAGGGATGTCGAAATCGACATCCGGACTTATCCCAGGCGGGGCTGCTGCTCCTATGACGACGAAACCGTCGCTGGGCAGCTGCAGCGGGAGGACAAGGACCTCGGTAGGAGTCTCCTCATCAGGCAGCAGAATGGGGGGAGCCGGCGCAAAGCCGCCGGCAAGCGAGGTAGTGAAGGGTGGAGCCTTCGTGCACGGCGGAATCGCAAGCACCAGCAGAGGAACCTCTGCTAAAATTATGAAGGGAACCGCAGGGAACATTAGCAGGGGAGCTTTAGCTAGAAAGCTGAAGTCGGACCGCAGACTGGCAGCGAAAATCGTAGAGCGCTACGGGGGCAAGCATGCTGGTCAGGTATCTGAGCAGCATGCCAATACGCTCGAATGGGCTAAGAAGGTTCTGAGTGAGAGCGAGACCGATAGGTCACGACTCGAAACGAAGGGACCCGAACCAGCGGTTAAGCGGCAAAGGTCGCATGAGGGAGAAACCTCCCTTGGTAAGAAACCGCGAACGGGGGCTGCGCCAACTTTTTGCGAAATCGCTAAAAGCGCCGGTGCAAGAGTGCTTGGTGTGCTAGACCGCAGCAGGGAGGACGGTGCTATCTCTCACGAGGAGTGGAAGAGAGTAGCGGCAGCTATCTCTTCAGTCTTCCTTAAGGTGGTTAAGGAAAACCCGGGACCACCTCCTAAATGCGTAAGTGCCGGTTGGCATCATGGGCTGCATAAGCTGACAAGGTGTGCCGATGAAAGATCGGCCATCTTATATAAGAAGGCAGTGTCTCAGGTGGGGGAGGTTTGGAAGGGAGCCAGACTGGAGGCCGTGGACAGAGCGGACCTCCCTCTTCGTCCTAGGGCTCGCGTCTGGCTGCCGGCTGAACCTTCTACTGCAAGTGAGATTGAGGAAATCCTCAAGTACTGCAACCCCTCTCTCCCCACGCATGACTGGAGGGTCATCAGGCTGGAGAGAACCGATGAACCATATCGACAAGCGTTGATAATGCTTAACGAGGAGTCCATCGGTCCTCTCAGCAAAACCAAGGGAGCCATCAGCTATGGTTTCGAGATGGTTGTGCTAAAGGTACTCCCAACGGATACCAGGGCTGATGGCACCCGAGCTGCAGATGCAGGGGGGAAGGCAGACGACATTATCGATGGTCAGGCGACCGCAGATAACGACTCTAATCTCTCGGATGTGGCGAGTTCTGGAGGCGGTTCGTCGATTGGCGATTCCGTCTTTAGCCTCGAACAACTGTTTGAGGAGGTGAGGGTCGATCACGACATGAGCGCTGAACTGGCGCTTCTAGAGGAGAGTCTGAAGGATGAAATTCCTCCAGATTAATCTCCAACACTCGAAGGCGGCCTCCGCCAATCTATTGCTTCGTCTGGAGCAAGACGAAGCCGATGTCGTCCTTATCCAGGAACCGTGGCTGACTAGTAGCGGGATCTCTGGCTTGAGGACGAGGAGCCATAAGCTGCTGGCGACCAACGATGCAGGTAGAAACCGAGCCTGTATACTGGTTAGAAATGAACTAACGGTACTCCTTCTACCTAATTTCAGCAATGCTGATATAGTAACAGCAAAACTGGAGAGTGATACCGGAAATGTCTGGATTATCTCCGCGTATATGCCACACGATGATGTGGTGGAGCCACCTCCTGTACTGCTAAGGAAGACCTTGGCTGAAGCATCCCGGAATGGTGCCGACGTCATCATCGGCTCGGACGCCAACTCCCGGCACTCGGTATGGGGAAGCTCGGACACAAACAATAGAGGTGAGTCCCTTTTTGACTTTATTGTAAGCGAAAATCTTCGCATTTGTAATAGGGGAAATTCTCCAACTTTTGTGACCGCATGCAGGGAGGAGGTTCTTGACCTCACCCTGGCCTCTCATGGGATTGCCCCGTTGATCTCGAATTGGAGGGTCCTCGATGATCACTCCTTTTCGGATCACAGGTATATCGGTTTTAGTTTAGTCGGAGAGGGTCCGACTAGGAAATCATTCAGAAATCCGAGAAACACGGACTGGGAAAGCTATCGAAGGAGGCTTTGGCAAACCCTGCCACGTGCACCGGGGGTGAACACGTTGGGCACCACCGATGCGGTGGACGGGTGGGTCGAAGTCTTCAGCTCGGCGTGCATTTCTGCACTAGAGAGCTCCTGTCCACTGAAAACACCGAAGGGCAGAGGGAAACCTCAATGGTGGACCATGGAGCTCTCGGAAATTAGGGCGTCTTGCAGACGCTTATTTAACAGGGCCCGCAGGAGCGGGTTATCTGACGACTGGGCGTTGTATAAAACCGGACTGTCGATATACAAGACCGAGTTAAGGAAGGCTAAGAGGACCTCGTGGAAAACCTTCTGCGAGAAAGTGGAGGGCTGCCACGAGTCCTCCAGATTCAGGCGCATTCTCGCTAAAAACCCAGTGCCTCTGGGTTACCTTAAGGATGGAAATGGGAAGTGGGGCCTGAGCAGTGAAGATACACTTCAGTTGCTCCTCGATGCTCACTTCCCTAACAGCACGACGTCTACAGGGGCATCTCTCGGAGAGTTGCATGCTGACTGCACGGCCTTTGCCGACCTTCTGGACGAGCGTCACTTGGAATGGGCGATTAATTCGTTCAAACCGTTCAAGTCCCCGGGACCGGACGGCATCATACCAGCGCAGCTGCAGCGGGCTGTTAAAGTGTCATGCAGATGGTTGCGACCGATCTATGCGAACTGCATCAGATTAGGTTACATCCCGGGGGCCTGGAGACGGGTCAAAGTTACGTTCATCCCGAAGGCTGGCAGGAGCTCCCATGTCGCGGCCAAGGATTTCAGACCCATCAGCCTCTCCTCTTTTCTGCTCAAAACTCTGGAGAGACTGATGGACTGGGATCTAAGGAGGCGCATTCCGAGAGACTACCTATCAGGAGCGCAACATGCGTATCGTAAAGGCAGGTCGGTGGACACTGCCCTGCACACTATCGTGTCGTGGCTGGAGGAAGCCATCGAAGCTAAAGATTTCGCTGTTGGGACCTTTCTTGATATTGAGGGAGCTTTCAACAATGTCTTGCCGGAGGCAGTCATAACTGCTCTAGATGGTCTTGGGGTTGAATCGAACCTCAAGCACCTCATCTTCAGTCTTCTGTGCGACAGAGTGGTCGAAACAGAATGGGGCAGCGCGCACGCGCGGCGAAGTGTGAGCAGGGGAACCCCTCAGGGAGGGGTTCTTTCTCCTCTTCTATGGATCCTAGCGGTTAACGACCTTCTTAAGAAACTAGAAGATCTAGGCTGCCGGGTGATCGCCTATGCAGACGATGTAGCACTTATGGTCAAAGGAAAGTTCCTTAGCACCGTATACGAGCTGACGCAGGGATATCTCGGCGTTGTAACAAAATGGGCGGTCGGAAGTGGACTCGCCATAAACCCGAATAAAACAGAAATGGTTTTATTCAGTAGAAGATATAAAATCCCAGTGGCACCGCTGCCGCAAATGGGAGGTATTCCCCTGAAACCGGCGGATACGGTGAAGTATCTAGGGCTCATCCTGGATAAGAAGCTTTCATGGAAGCCGAACATCGAGGAGAGAGCCAAAAAGGCATCGATTGCCCTTTACTGCTGTAGAGGGGCTATCGGCAAAAGGTGGGGCCTCTCACCGAAAGTGGTCCTCTGGCTCTATGATACCATAGTAAAGCCCATAATGTTCTATGGAGTCTTTACGTGGTGGAGGGCTCTACAGAAGATCACACTTGCTAAGAAACTCGAAAGCGTTCAACGGGCTGCGCTTATCAGCATGTGCGGAGCATTAAGGTCCACCCCAACCGTGGCACTTAATGCAATTCTGAACATAACGTGCGTGGACATTGCCGGAAGGTGTATGGCCGCAAAAGTGGCTATTAGGCTCAGGGAATCTGGGTTCCTAAAAGAACGTGCTGTTTCTGAACACTCGAACATCCTCACAAGCTTTGACTGCATACCGGATCATCTAGATCATGGAGTCGCCATATCAAACTCTCGCGTTTTCTTCTCTACCCATATACCGAAGAGGGAGTTATGGGTGGGAAGAAGCCGTTGGAGGAGAGGGGCAGTAAGCTTCTTTACGGATGGGTCAAAGCTTGGGGGAAGGTTGGTGGAGGGGTTTATTGTCGGGAGCTCTCCATCAACTCCAGTTTCAGACTTCCCGACTATTGCAGCGTCTTCCAGGCTGAGATTGCAGCCATCAAGGTAGCAGCAGATCTGCTACTCCGGAGGGTGTCCACCTTCAGGGAAGTGACCATTCACTCAGATAGTAGAGCAGCGATACTAGCCCTGAATTCATTCACAGTGCGTTCAGGGCTGGTTGAGGAGTGTCTGGCGGTACTGTCTTTGGCGGCGACAGTATTTACCATAGGGCTTGTATGGGTGCCGGGCCACAGCGGAATAGCGGGTAATTGCAGAGCCGATGAGCTGGCAAGGAAGGGCACCCTAGAGCCACTATCGGTAGAATGGGAGCGGGTCGGTGCTCCGGTGTCCTCTTGTGTCCTAATACTGGACAGCTGGGCCTCGCGGATGCTTGGCCAACGATGGGCGAGCACTGGTACTTGCGCGGTCGCAAAAGCTTTTTGGCCCAAGATAGATCACAGAAGATCAAAAGATCTCTTTGCCCTCAGTAAGGCTAGCCTCTCTTTAGTAGTCGGGCTCCTTACAGGCCATAGCCCTATTGGCACACATGCTGTAAGATTAGGAATCTTACCGGATGCTGCTTGCAAAAGCTGCTTAGAAGAAGATGCGACGGAAACTAGCCAGCACTTCCTTCTTGCCTGTCCCGCGTTCGGGAGGTTAAGGCTCAGACACTTGGGTGCACATACCTTCAGGCATCCTACCGAACTGGTGGGTGTAGATATCGGGCGCCTTTGCAAATTTGTATCGGCTACCGGCCGTTTTGCTGATCTTTAAGTTCGAACAAGGGAGTTCTTTTTCTATGGCATCACAAAGGACTACGTATAGTCCACGTGCGATCTTTGATCAGCCATCTACCCTAACCTAACCTAACCTGGTGGCCAACTTACGGGTCCATTTCTTGAGATGAATTGTTGTCCGAAGTTTTCCCTCAAAATGGCCATAGAATCGCGAGCTGTGTGGCATGTAGCGCCATCTTGTTGAAACCACATGTCAACCAAGTTCAGTTCTTCCATTTTTGGCAACAAAAAGTTTGTTAGCATCGAACGATAGCGATCGCCATTCACCGTAACGTTGCGTCCAACAGCATCTTTGAAAAAATACGGTCCAATGATTCCACCAGCGTACAAACCACACCAAACAGTGCATTTTTCGGGATGCATGGGCAGTTCTTGAACGGCTTCTGGTTGCTCTTCACCCCAAATGCGGCAATTTTGCTTATTTACGTAGCCATTCAACCAGAAATGAGCCTCATCGCTCATCGGACGTAAAGCGCGAAACACATTTCGAACCGAACACTGATTTTGGTAATAAAATTCAATGATTTGCAAGCGTTGCTCGTTAGCAAGTCTATTCATGATGAAATGTCACAGCATACTGAGCATCTTTCTCTTTGACACCATGTCTGAAATCCCACGTGATCTGTCAAATACTAATGCATGAAAATCCTAACCTCAAAAAAATCACCCGTTATAACGGCAGTGCATTTAGAAGAATTCCGTTATCTTATATTTAGGTATAAATTCGATTTTCTTGTATATACACATTTAGCAAGCGAGCAGTGCATTTAGAAGAATTCCGTTGTCTTATATTTAGGTATAAATTCGATTTTCTCGTATATAAACATTTAGCAAGCGATATCAAAATGCTTCAAATCATTAGTTTAACATATTTAAGTTAATTAACCTTCTTTATCCTACTGAAGTTTACATAAAGCCATAGCGGTATAACGGCAATGCATTTGGAAGAATTCCGTAATCTAATATTTAGGTATAAAGTCGATTTTGTTTTATATGCACATTTAGCAATCGATATCGAGATGCTTCAAATCATTGGTTTAACATATTTAAGTTAATTAACCTTCTTTAACGTATTGAAGTTGATTTAAAGCCATGGCGGCATAACGGCAGTGCATGTAGAAGAATTCCATTATCTTATATTTAGGTATAAAGTCGATTTTCTTGTATGTACACATTTAGCAAGCGATATCGAAATGCTTCAAATCATTAGTTTAACATATTTAAGTTAATAAACCTTCTTTAATGAAATGAAGTTGGCATAAAGCCATGGTGGCATAACGGCAGTGCATTTAGAAGAATTCCGTAATCTTTTATTTAGGTATAAAGTCGATTTTGTTGTATATCCACATTTAGCAATCGATGTCGAGATGCTTCAACTCATTAGTTTAACATATTTAAGTTAATAAACCTTCTTTAACGAACTGAAGTTGGAATAAAGCCATGGCGGCATCACGGCAGTGCATGTAGAAGAATTCCGTTATCTTATATTTAGGTATAATGTCGATTTTGTTGTATGTACACATTTAGCAAGCGATATCGAAATGCTTCAAATCATTAGTTTAACATATTTAAGTTAATAAACCTTCTTTAATGAAATGAAGTTGGCATAAAGCCATGGCGGCATAACGGCAGTGCATTTAGAAGAATTCCGTAATCTTTTATTTAGGTATAAAGTCGATTTTCTTGTATATACACAGTTAGCAAGCGATGTCGAAATGCTTCAAATCATTAGTTTAACATATTTTAGTTAATTAACCTTCTTTATCTTACTGAAGTTTACATAAAGCCATAACGGTATAACGGCAGTGCATTGGGAAGAATTCCGTAATCTTATATTTAGGTATAAAGTCGATTTTGTTGTATATACATATTTATCAATCGATATCGAGATGCTTCAACTCACTAGTTTAACATATAAGTTAATAAACATTTTTAGCTTACTGAAGTTTACATAAAGCCTTAACGGTATAACGGCAGTGCATTTAGAAGAATTCCGTAATCTTATATTTAGGTATAAATTCGATTTTCTTGAATATACACATTTAGCAAGCGAGCAGTGCATTTAGAAGAATTCCGTTATCTTATATTTAGGATAAATTCGATTTTCTCGTATATACACATTAAGCAAGCGATATCGAAATGCTTCAAATCATTAGTTTAACATATTTAAGTTAATTAACTTCCTCTATCCTACTGAAGTTTACACAAGCCATAGCGGTATAACGGGAATGCATTTGGAAGAATTCCGTAATCTAATATTTAGGTATAAAGTCGATTTTGTTGTATATACACTTAGCAATCGATATCGAGATTTTCGACTCATTAACTCAACATATTTAAGTTAATAAACCTTCTTTAACGATCTGAATTTGGCATATAGCCACGGCGGTATTACGGCAGTGCATTTAGAAGAATTCCGTAATCTTCTATTTAGGTATAAAGTCGATTTTCTTGTATTTACATATTAAGCAATCGATATCGAAATGCTGCAAATCATTAGTTTAACATATTTAAGTTAATAAACATTCTTTAACGAACTGAAGTTAGCAAAAAGCCATGGCGGCATAACGGCAGTGCATAGAGAAGAATTCCGTTATCTTATATATAGGTATAAAGTTGATTTTCTTGTATATACACATTTAACAGGCGATATCGAAATGCTTCAAATCATTAGTTTATCATATTTAAGTTAATTAACCTTCTTTAACGTATTGAAGTTGATATAAAGCCATGGCGGCATAACGGCAGTGCATTTAGAAGAATTCCGTAATCTTATATTTAGGTATAAAGTCGAGTTTCTTGTATATACACATTTAGCAAGCGATATCGAAGTGCTTCAAATCATTAGTTTATCATATTTAAGTTAATTAACCTTCTTTGACGTATTGAAGTTGATATAAAGCCATGGCGGCATAACGGCAGTGCATTTAGAAGAATTCCGTTATCTTATATTTAGGTATAAAGTCGATTTTGTTGTATATACACATTTAGCAATCGATGTCGAGATGCTTCAACTCATTAGTTTAACATATTTAAGTTAATAAACCTTCTTTAACGAACTGAAGTTGGAATAAAGCCATGGCGGCATCACGGCAGTGCATGTAGAAGAATTCCGTTATCTTATATTTAGGTATAATGTCGATTTTGTTGTATATACACATTTAGCAAGCTATATCGAAATGCTTCAAATCATTAGTTTAACATATTTAAGTTAATAAACCTTCTTTACCGAAATGAAGTTGGCATAAAGCCATGGCGGCATAACGGCAGTGCATTTAGAAAAATTCCGTAATCTTTTATTTAGGTATAAAGTCGATTTTCTTGTATATACACAGTTAGCAAGCGATGTCGAAATGCTTCAAATCATTAGTTTAACATATTTAAGTTAATTAACCTTCTTTAACGTATTGAAGTTGATATAAAGCCATGGCGGCATAACGGCAGTGCATTTGGAAGAATTCCGTAATCTTATACTTAGGAATGAAGTCGATTTTCTTGTATATAAAAATTTAGCAAGCGATATCGAAATGCTTCAAATCATTAGTTTAACATATTTAAGTTAATTATCCTTCTTTAACGTATTGAAGTTGATATAAAGCCATGGCGGCATAACGGCACTGCATGTAGAAGAATTCCGTAATCTTATATTTAGGTAAAAAGTCAATTTTGTTGTATATACACATTTAGCAATCGATATCGAGATGCTTCAACTCATTAGCTTAACATATTTAAGTTAGTAAACTTTCTTTAACGATCTGAAGTTGGCATAACGGCAGTGGATGTAGAAGAATTCCGTAATCTTATATTTTGGTATAAAGTCGATTTTCTTGTATATACACATTGAGCTATCGATATCAAAATGCTTCAAATCATTTGTTTAACATTATAAGTTAAAAAACATTTTTTAGCTTACTGAAGTCTACATAACGCCTTAACGGTATAACGGCAGTGCATTTAGAAAAATTCCGTAATCTTATATAAAGTCGATTTTCTTGTATATACACATTAAGCAATCGATATCGAAATGCTTCAAATCATAAGTTTAACATATTTAAGTTAATTAATCCTCTTTGCCTTACTGAAGTCTACAAAAGCTTTAACGGCATAACGGCAGTGCATTTGGAAGAGTTCCGAAATCTTATATTTAGGTATAAAGATGATTTTGTTGTATATACACATTTAGCAATCGATAGCGAAATGCTTCAAGTCATTAGTTTAACATATTTAAGTTTATTAACCTTCTTTATCTTACTGGAGTTTACATAAAGCCATAACGGTATAACGGCAGTGCATTTGGAAGAATTCCGTAAACTTCTATTTAGGTATAAAGTCGATTTTGTTGTATATACACATTTAGAAATCGATATCGAGATGCTTCAACTCATTAGTTTAACATATTTAAGTTAATAAACCTTCTTTAACAAACTGAAGTTGGCATAAATCCATGGCGGCATAACGGTAGTGTACGTAGAAGAATTCCATTATCTTATATTTAGGTATAAAGTCGATTTTCTTGTATATACACATTTAGCAATCGATATCGAAATGCTTCAAATCATTAGTTTAACATATCTAAGTTAATAAACGTTCTCTAACGCACTGAAGTCTACATAAAGCCTTAAGGGTATAACTGCAGTGCATTCAGAAGAATACCGTTATCTTATATTTAGGTATAAATTCGATTTTCTTGTATATACACATTTAGCAAGCGATACCGAATTGCTTCAAATCATTAGTTTAACATATTTAAGTTAATTAACCTTCTTTAACGTATTGAAGTTGATTTAAAGCCATGGCGGGATAACGGCAGTGCATTTAGAAGAATTCCGTAATCTTATATTTAGGTATAAAGCCGATTTTCTTTTATATACACATTTAGCAATCGATAACAAAAATGCTTCAAATCATTAGTTTAACATATTTAAGTTAATTAACCTTCTTTATCTTCCTGAAGTTTACATAAAGCCATAACGGTATAACGGCAGTGCCTTGGGAAGAATTCCGTAATCTTATATTCAGGTATAAAGTAGATTTTGTTGTATATACACATTTAGCAATCGATATCGAGATGCTTCAACTCATTAGTTTAACATATTAAGTTAATGAACATTTTTTAGCTTACTGAAGTCTACATAAAGCCTTAACGGTATAACGGCAGTGCATTTAGAAGAATTCCGTTATCTTATATTTAGGTATAAAGTCGATCTTCTTGTATATACACATTTAGCATGCGATATCGAAATGCTTCGACTCATTAGCTTAACATATTTAAGTTAATAAACCTTCTTTAACGATCTGAATTTGGCATATAGCCACGGCGGTATTACGGCAGTGCATTTAGAAGAATTCCGTAATCTTATATTTAGGTATAAAGTCGATTTTCTTGTATTTACATATTAAGCAATCGATATCGAAATGCTTCAAATCATTAGTTTAACATATTTAAGTTAATTAACCTTCTTTAACGAACTGAAGTTAGCAAAAAGCCATGGCGGCATAACGGCAGTGCATGTAGAAGAATTCCGTTATCTTTTATTTAGGTATAAGGTCGATTTTCTTGTATATACACATTTAGCAGGCGATATCGAAATGCTTCAAATCATTAGTTTATCATATTTAAGTTAATTAACCTTCTTTAACGTATTGAAGTTGATATAAAGCCATGGCGGCATAACGGCAGTGCATTTAGAAGAATTCCGTAATCTTATATTTAGGTATAAAGTCGATTTTCTTGTATATACACGTTTAGCAAGCGATATCGAAATGCTTCAAATCATAAGTTTAACATATTTAAGTTAATTAACCTTTTTTAACGTATTGAAGTTGATATAAAGCCATGGCGGCATAACGGCAGTGCATTAAGAAGAATTCCGTTATCTGATATTTAGGTATAAAGTCGATTTTGTTGTATATACACATATAGCAATCGATATCGAGATGCTTCAACTCATTAGCTTAACATATTTAAGTTAATAAACCTTCTTTAACGATCTGAAGGTGGCATATAGCCACGGCGGCATTACGGCAGTGCATGTAGAAGAATTCCGTAATCTTTTATTTAGGTATAAAGTCGATTTTCTTTTATATACACATTTACATATCAATATCGAAATGCTTCAAATCATTAGTTTAACATATTAATTTAATAAACATTTTTTAGCTTACTGAAGTCTACATAAAGCCTTAACGGTATAACGGCAGTGCATTTAGAAGAATCCCGTTATCTTATATTTAGGTATAAATTCTATTTTCTTGTATACACACATTTAGCAAGCGATATCGAAATGCTTCAAATTATTAGTTAACATATTTAAGTTAATTAACCTTCTTTAACGTATTGAAGTTGATATAAAGCCATGGCGGCATAACGGCAGTGCATTTAGAAGAATTCCGTAATGTTATAATTTTATATTTAGGTATAAAGTCGATTTTCTTGCATTTACACATTTAGCAATCGATATCGAAATGCTTCACACCATTAGTTTAACACATTTAAAATAATTAACCTTCTTTAGCGTAATGAAGGTGATATAAAGCCATGGCGGCATAACGACAGTACCTGTGGAAGAATTCCGTAATCTTATATTTTGGTATAAAGTCGATTTTCTTGTATATATACATTTCGCAATCGATATCGAAATGCTTCAAATCATGAGTTTAACATATTTAAGTAAATTAATTCTCTTTTTCTTACTGAAGTCTAGAAAAGCCTTAACGGCATAACGGCAGTGCACTTGGAAGAGTTCCGAATC
>JAPZAG010002032.1:0-22482 GCA_027475135.1 Bactrocera correcta
GAATTCTTCCAAATGCACTGCCGTTATACCGTTTTGGCTTTATGTAAACTTCAGTAAGATAAAGAAGGTTAATTAATTTAAATATGTTAAACTAACGATTTAAAGCATTTCGATATCGATTGCTAAATGTGTATAAATAACAAAATCGACCTTATACCTAAGTATAAGATTACGGAATTCTTCTACATGCACTGCCGTTAAGCCGCCATGGCTTTATGTTAAATTCAGTGCGTTAAAGAAACTTTATTAACTTAAATATGTTAAAATAATGATTTGAAGCATTTCGATATCGATTGCTAAATGAGTATATACCAGAAAATCGACTTTATACCTAAATATAATATTACGTTATTCTTCCAAATGCACTGCCGTTATACCGTTATGGCTTAATGTAGACTTCAGTAAGATAAAGAGGGTTATTTAACTTAAATATGTTAAAATAATGATTTGAAGCATTTCGTTATCGATTGCTAAATGCGCATATACAACAAAATCGATTTTATACCTAAACATACGATTACGGAATTCTTCTAGATGCACTGTCGTTATGCCGCCATGGCTTTATATCACCTTCATTACGGTAAAGAAGGGTAACTAACTTAAATATGTTAAACTAATGATTTGAAGCATTTCGATATCGATTGCTAAATGTGTATGTACAACAAAATCGACTTTATACCTAAATATAAGATAACGGAATTCATATAAATATACTGCCGTTATGCCGTTATTGCTTTATGTAAACTTCAGTAAGATAAAGAAGGTTAATTAACTTAAATATGCTAAACCAGTTATTTGATGCATTTCGATATCGATTGCTAAATGTGTAAATACAAGAAACTCGACTTTATACCTAAATATAAGATAACGGAATCCTTCTACATGCACTGCCGTTATACCGTTATGGCTTTACGTACACTTCAGTAGGAAAAATAAGGTTAATTAACTCAAATATGTTAAACGAATGATTTGAAGCATTTCGATATCGATATCTAAATGTGTATATAAAAAAAATCGACTTTATACCTAAATATAAGATTACGGAATTCTTCCAAATGCACTGCCGTTATACCGTTATGGCTTTACGTACACTTCAGTAGGAAAAATAAGGTTAATTAACTTAAATACGTTAAACTAATGAGTTGAACCATCTCGATATCGATTGCTAATGTGTATATACAACAAAATCGACTTTTTACCTAAATATAAGATTACGGAATTCTTCCAAATGCACTGCCGTTATACCGTTATGGCTTTACGTACACTTCAGTAGGAAAAATAAGGTTAATTAACTTAAATATGTTAAACTAATGAGTTGAACCAGCTCGATATCGATTGCTAATGTGTATATACAACAAAATCGACTTTATACCTAAATATAAGATTACGGAATTCTTCCAAAAGAACTGCCGTTATACCGTTATGGCTTTACGTACACTTCAGTAGGTAAAATAAGGTTAATTAACTCAAATATGTTAAACGAATGATTTGAAGCATTTCGATATCGATATCTAAATGTGTATATAAAAAAAATCGACTTTATACCTAAATATAAGATTACGGAATTCTTCCAAATGCACTGCCGTTGTACCGTTATGGCTTTACGTACACTTCAGTAGGAAAAATAAGGTTAATTTACTTAAATATGTTAAACTAATGAGTTGAATCAGCTCAATATCGATTGCTAATGTGTATATACAACAAAATCGACTTTATACCTAAATATAAGGTTACGGAATTCTTCTAAATGCACAGCCGTTATGCCGCCATGGCTTTAAGCCAACTTCCATTCGTTAAAGAAGGTTTATTAACTTAAATATGTTAACCTAATGATTTGAAGCATTTCGATATCGATTGCTAAATGTGTATATACAAGAAAATCAACTTTATACATAAATATAAGACTGCGGAATTCTTCTAAATGCACTGTCGCTATGCCACCATGGCTTTAAGCCAACTTCCGTTCGTTAAAGAAGGTTTATTAACTTAAATATTTTAAACTAATGATTTGAAGCATTTCGATATCGATAGCTAAATGTGTATATATAAGAAAATCGACTTTATACCTAATATAAGATTACGGAATTCTTCTAAATGCACAGCCGTTATGCCGCCATGGCTTTAAGCCATCTTCCATTCGTTAAAGAAGGTTTATTAACTTAAATATGTTAACCTAATGATTTGAAGCATTTCGATATCGATTGCTAAATGTGTATATACAAGAAAATCAACTTTATACATAAATATAAGTCTGCGGAATTCTTCTAAATGCACTGTCGCTATGCCACCATGGCTTTATATCAACTTCAATACGTTAAAGAAGGTTAACTAACTTAAATATGTTAAACTACTGATTTGAAGCATTTCGATATCGATTGCTAAATGTGTATGTACAACAAAATCGGCTTTATTCCTAAATATAAGATTACTTAATTCTTCTAAATGCACTGTCGTTATGCTGCCATGGCTCTATATCACTTTCATTACGTTAAAGAAGGTTAACTAACTTAAATATTTTAAAATAATGATTTGAAGCATTTCGATATCGATTGCTAAATGAGTATATACCAGAAAATCGACTTTATACCTAAATATAAGATTACGTAATTCTTCCAAATGCACTGCCGTTATACCGTTATGGCTTAATGTAGACTTCAGTAAGATAAAGAAGGTTAATTTACTTAAATATGTTAAACTAATGATTTGATGATGTAAACTTCAGTAAGATAAAGAAGGTTAATTAATTTAAATATGTTAAACTAACGATTTAAAGCATTTCGATATCGATTGCTAAATGTGTATAAATAACAAAATCGACCTTATACCTAAGTATAAGATTACGGAATTCTTCTACATGCACTGCCGTTAAGCCGCCATGGCTTTATGTTAAATTCAGTGCGTTAAAGAAACTTTATTAACTTAAATATGTTAAAATAATGATTTGAAGCATTTCGATATCGATTGCTAAATGAGTATATACCAGAAAATCGACTTTATACCTAAATATAATATTACGTTATTCTTCCAAATGCACTGCCGTTATACCGTTATGGCTTAATGTGGACTTCAGTAAGATAAAGAGGGTTATTTAACTTAAATATGTTAAAATAATGATTTGAAGCATTTCGTTATCGATTGCTAAATGCGCATATACAACAAAATCGATTTTATACCTAAATATACGATTACGGAATTCTTCTAGATGCACTGTCGTTATGCCGCCATGGCTTTATATCACCTTCATTACGGTAAAGAAGGGTAACTAACTTAAATATGTTAAACTAATGATTTGAAGCATTTCGATATCGATTGCTAAATGTGTATGTACAACAAAATCGACTTTATACCTAAATATAAGATAACGGAATTCATATAAATATACTGCCGTTATGCCGTTATTGCTTTATGTAAACTTCAGTAAGATAAAGAAGGTTAATTAACTTAAATATGCTAAACCAGTTATTTGATGCATTTCGATATCGATTGCTAAATGTGTAAATACAAGAAACTCGACTTTATACCTAAATATAAGATAACGGAATCCTTCTACATGCACTGCCGTTATACCGTTATGGCTTTACGTACACTTCAGTAGGAAAAATAAGGTTAATTAACTCAAATATGTTAAACGAATGATTTGAAGCATTTCGATATCGATATCTAAATGTGTATACAAAAAAAATCGACTTTATACCTAAATATAAGATTACGGAATTCTTCCAAATGCACTGCCGTTATACCGTTATGGCTTTACGTACACTTCAGTAGGAAAAATAAGGTTAATTAACTTAAATACGTTAAACTAATGAGTTGAACCATCTCGATATCGATTGCTAATGTGTATATACAAGAAAATCGACTTTTTACCTAAATATAAGATTACGGAATTCTTCCAAAAGCACTGCCGTTATACCGTTATGGCTTTACGTACACTTCAGTAGGAAAAATAAGGTTAATTAACTTAAATATGTTAAACTAATGAGTTGAACCAGCTCGATATCGATTGCTAATGTGTATATACAACAAAATCGACTTTATACCTAAATATAAGATTACGGAATTCTTCCAAATGAACTGCCGTTATACCGTTATGGCTTTACGTACACTTCAGTAGGTAAAATAAGGTTAATTAACTCAAATATGTTAAACGAATGATTTGAAGCATTTCGATATCGATATCTAAATGTGTATATAAAAAAAATCGACTTTATACCTAAATATAAGATTACGGAATTCTTCCAAATGCACTGCCGTTGTACCGTTATGGCTTTACGTACACTTCAGTAGGAAAAATAAGGTTAATTTACTTAAATATGTTAAACTAATGAGTTGAATCAGCTCAATATCGATTGCTAATGTGTATATACAACAAAATCGACTTTATACCTAAATATAAGGTTACGGAATTCTTCTAAATGCACAGCCGTTATGCCGCCATGGCTTTAAGCCAACTTCCATTCGTTAAAGAAGGTTTATTAACTTAAATATGTTAACCTAATGATTTGAAGCATTTCGATATCGATTGCTAAATGTGTATATACAAGAAAATCAACTTTATACATAAATATAAGACTGCGGAATTCTTCTAAATGCACTGTCGCTATGCCACCATGGCTTTAAGCCAACTTCCGTTCGTTAAAGAAGGTTTATTAACTTAAATATTTTAAACTAATGATTTGAAGCATTTCGATATCGATAGCTAAATGTGTATATATAAGAAAATCGACTTTATACCTAATATAAGATTACGGAATTCTTCTAAATGCACAGCCGTTATGCCGCCATGGCTTTAAGCCATCTTCCATTCGTTAAAGAAGGTTTATTAACTTAAATATGTTAACCTAATGATTTGAAGCATTTCGATATCGATTGCTAAATGTGTATATACAAGAAAATCAACTTTATACATAAATATAAGTCTGCGGAATTCTTCTAAATGCACTGTCGCTATGCCACCATGGCTTTATATCAACTTCAATACGTTAAAGAAGGTTAACTAACTTAAATATGTTAAACTACTGATTTGAAGCATTTCGATATCGATTGCTAAATGTGTATGTACAACAAAATCGGCTTTATTCCTAAATATAAGATTACTTAATTCTTCTAAATGCACTGTCGTTATGCTGCCATGGCTCTATATCACTTTCATTACGTTAAAGAAGGTTAACTAACTTAAATATTTTAAAATAATGATTTGAAGCATTTCGATATCGATTGCTAAATGAGTATATACCAGAAAATCGACTTTATACCTAAATATAAGATTACGTAATTCTTCCAAATGCACTGCCGTTATACCGTTATGGCTTAATGTAGACTTCAGTAAGATAAAGAAGGTTAATTTACTTAAATATGTTAAACTAATGATTTGAAGCATTTCGGTATCGATTGCTAAATGCGCATATACAACAAAATCGATTTTATACCTAAATATAAGATTACGGAATTCTTCTAGATGCACTGTCGTTATGCCGCCATGGCTTTATATCACCTCCATTACGGTAAAGAAGGTTAACTAACTTAAATATGTTAAACTAATGATTTGAAGCATTTCGATATCGATTGCTAAATGTGTATGTACAACAAAATCGACTTTATACCTAAATATAAGATAACGGAATTCATATAAATATACTGTCGTTATGCCGTTATTGCTATATGTAAACTTCAGTAAGATAAAGAAGGAATTCTTCCAAATTCGACTTTATACCTAAATATAAGATTACGGAATTCTTCCAAATGCACAGCCGTTATACCGTTATGGCTTTACGTAAACTTCAGTCAGATAAAGGAGGTTAGTTAACTTAAATATGTTAAACTAATGATTTGAAGCATCTCGATATCGATTGCTAAATGTGTATATACAACAAAATCGACATTATACCTTAATATAAGACTTCGGAATTCTTCCAAATGCACAGCCGTTATACCGTTATGGCTTTACGTAAACTTCAGTCAGATAAAGGAGGTTAGTTAACTTAAATATGTTAAACTAATGATTTGAAGCATCTCGATATCGATTGCTAAATGTGTATATACAACAAAATCGACATTATACCTTAATATAAGACTTCGGAATTCTTCCAAATGCACTGGCGTTATGCCGCCATGGCTTTATGTTAACTTCAGTGCGTTAAAGAAGCTTAATTAGCTTAAATATGTTAAACTAATGATTTGAAGCATCTCGATATCGATTGCTAAATGTGTATATACAACAAAATCGACATTATACATAAATATAAGACAACGGAATTCTTCTAAATGCACTGCCGTTATGCCGTTAGGGCTTTATGTAGACTTCAGTATGACAGAGAGGGTTAATTAACTTAAATATGTTAAACTAATGATTTGAAGCATTTCGATATCGATTGCTAAATATGTATATACAAGAAAATCGACATTATACCTAAATATAAGATTACGGAATTCTTCCAAATGCACTGCCGTTATACCGTTATGGCTTTACGTAAACTTCAGTAAGAAAAAGAAGGTTAATTAACTTAAATATGTTAAACTAATGATTTGAAGCATTTCGTTATCGATTGCCAAATGTGTATATACAAGAAAATCGACTTTATACCTAAATATAAGATTACGGAATTCTTCTACATGCACTGCCGTTATGCCGTAATGGCTTTATGCCAACTTCCGTTCGTTAAAGAAGGTTAATTAAATTAAATATGTTAAACTAATGATTTGAAGCATTTCGATATCGAATACTAAATGTGTATATACAAGAAAATCGACTTTATACCTAAACATAAGACTATGGAATTATGGCTTTATGTCAACTTCAGTCCGCTAAAGAAGGTTTATTAACTTAAATATGTTAAACCAGTTATTTGAAGCATTTCGATGTCGATTGCGAAATGTGTATATACAAGAAAATCGACTTTATACCTAAATATAAAATTATAACATTACGGAATTCTTCTAAATGCACTGCCGTTATACCGTTAAGGCTTTACGTAGACTTCAGTATGCTAAAAAATGTTTATTAACTTAATATGTTAAACTTATGATTTGAAGCATTTCGATATCGATATCTAAATGTGTATAACCAAAAAATCGACTTTATACCTAAATATAAGATTACGGAATTCTTCTAAATGCACTGCCGTTATGCCGCCATGGCTTTAAGCCAACTTCCGTTCGTTAAAGAAGGTTTATTAGCTTAAATATGTTAAACGAACGATTTGAAGCATTTCGATATCGATAGCTAAATGTGTATATACAAGAAAATCGATTTTTACCTAAATATAAAATTACGGAATTCTTCCAAATGCACTGCCGTTATGCCGTTATGGCTTTATGTTAACTTCAGTTCGTTAAAGAAGGTTAATTAACTTAAATATGTTAAACTAATGATTTGGAGCATTTCGTTATCGATTGCTAAATGTGAATATTTAAGAAAATCGATTTTATGAATAAATATAAGATTACGGAATTCTTCTAAATGCACTGTCGTTATGCCGCCACGGCTTTATATCACCTTCATTACGTTAAAAAAGGTTAACGAACTTAAATATGCTAAACGAATTATTTGAAGCATTTCGATATTGATAGCTAAATGTGTATATACAAGAAAATCGACTTTATATATAAATATAAGATTACGGAATTCTTCTAAATGCACTGCCGTTATGCCGCCATGGCTTTAAGCCAACTTCCGTTCGTTAAAGAAGGTTTATTAACTTAAATATGTTAAACTAATGATTTGACGCATTTCGATATTGATTTCTAAATGTGTATATACAAGAAAATCGACTTTATACATAAATATAATATTACGGAATTCTTCTAAATGCACTGTCGTTATGCCGCCATGGCTTTGAGCACACTTTCGTTCGTTAAAGAAGGTTAACGAACGTAAATATTTTAAAATAATGATTTGAAGCATTTCAATATCGATTGCTAAATGTGTATATACAAGAAAATCGACTTTATACATAAATATAAGATTACGGAATTCTTCTAAATGCACTGTCGTTATGCCGCCATGGCTTTATATCACCTTCATTACGTTAAAGAAGGTTAACGAACTTAAATATGTTAAACGAATGATTTGAAGCATTTCGATATCGATAGCTAAATGTGTGTATACAAGAAAATCGACTTTATACATAAATATAAGATTACGGAATTCTTCTAAATGCACTGCCGTTATGGCTTTATATAAACTTCAGTTCGTTAACGAAGGTTAATTAACTTAAATATGTTAAACTAATGAATTGGAGCATTTCGTTATCGATTGCTAAATGTGAATATTGAAGAAAATCGACTTTATGAATAAATATAAGATTACGGAATTCTTCTAAATGCACTGTCGTTATGCCGCCATGGCTTTATATCACCTTCATTAGTTTAAAGAAGGTTAACGAATGTAAATATGTTAAAATAATGATTTGAAGCATTTCGATAGCGATTGCTAAATGTGTATATACAAGAAAATCGACTTTTTACAAAAATACAAGTTTACGGAATTCTTCCAAATGCACTGCCGTTATACCGTTATGGCTTTACGTAAACTTCAGTAAGGAAAATAAGGTTAATTTACTTAAATATGTTAAACTAATGATTTGAAGCATCTCGATATCGACTGCTAAATGTGTAAATACAACAAAATCGACATTATACCCAAATATAAGTTTACGGAATTCTTCCAAATGCACTGCCATTATACCGTTATGGCTTTATGTTAACTTCAGTTCGTTAAAGTAGGTTTATTAACTTAAATATGTTAAACCAGTTATTTGAAGCATTTCGATATCGATTGAGTAATGCATATATAAAAGAAAATCGACTTTATACCTATATATAAGACTACGGAATTCTTCAAAATGCAGTGCCGTTATGGCTTTATGTCAACTTCAGTTCGCTAAAGGCGGTTTATTAACTTAAATATGTTAAACCAGTTATCTGAAGCATTTCCATATCGATTGCGAAATGTATATATACAAGAAAATCGACTTTATACCTAACTATAAAATTATAACATTACGGAATTCTTCTAAATGCACTGCCGTTATACCGTTAAGGCTTTATGTAGACTTCAGTATGCTAAAAAATGTTTATTAACTTAATATGTTAAACTAATGATTTGAAGCATTTCGATATCGATTGCTAAATGTGTATATACAAGAAAATCGACTTTATACCTAATATAAGATTACGGAATTCTTCTAAATGCACCGCCGTTATACTGTTATGGCTTTACGTACACTTCAGTAGGAAAAATAAGGTTAATTAACTTAAATATGTTAACCCAATGAGTTCAACCATTGCGATATCGATTGCTAATGTGTATATACAACAAAATCGACTTTATACCTAAATATAAGATTACGGAATTCTTCTACTGTCGTTATGCCACCATGGCTTTATATCAACTTCAATTCCTTAAAGAGGGTTAACTAACTTAAATATGTTAAACTAATGATTTGAAGCATTTCGATATCGATTGCTAAATGTGTATGAACAACAAAATCGACTTTTTACCTAAATATAAGAATACGGAATTCTTCTAAATGCACTGCCGTTATGCCGCCACGGCTTTAAGCCAACTTCCGTTCGTTAAAGAAGGGTTATTAACTTAAATATGTTAAACTAATGAGTTGAAGCATTTCGATATCGATAGCTAAATGTGTATATACAAGAAAATCGACTTTATACCTAATATAAGATAACGGAATTCTTCTAAATGCACTGCTGTTATGCCGCCTTGGCTTTAAGCCAACTTCCGTTCGTTAAAGAAGGTTTATTAACTTAAATATGTTAAACTAATGATTTGAAGAATTTCGATATCGATTGCTAAATGTGTATATACAAGAAAATCAGCTTTATACATAAATATAAGACTACAGAATTCTTCCAAATGTATTGTCGTTATGCTGCCATGGCTTTACATCAATTTCAATACGTTAAAGAAGGTTAATTAACTTAAATATTTTAAACTAATGATTTAAAGCATTTCGATATCGATAGCTAAATGTGTATATACAAGAAAATCGACTTTTTACCTAAATATATGATTACGGAATTCTTCGAAAAGCACTGCCGTTATACCGCTTTGGCTTTATGTAAACTTCAGTAAGATATAGAAGGTTAATTAACTAAAATATTTTAAACTAATGATTTAAAGCATTTCGATATCGATTTCTAAATGTGTATAAATAACAAAATCGACCTTATACCTAAATATAAGATTACGGAATTCTTCTACATGCACTGCCGTTAAGCCGCCATGGCTTTATGTTAAATTCAGTGCGTTAAAGAAACTTTATTAACTTAAATATGTTAAAATAATGATTTAAAGTATTTCGATATCGATTGCTAAATGAGTATATACCAGAAAATCGACTTTTTACCTAAATATAAGATTACGTAATTCTTACAAATGCACTGCCGTTATACCGTTATGGCTTAATGTAGACTTCAGTAAGATAAAGAGGGTTAATTAACTTAAATATGTTAAACTAATTATTTGAAGCATTTCGGCATCGATTGCTAAATGCGCATATACAACAAAATCGATTTTATACCTAAATATACGATTACGGAATTCTTCTAGATGCACTGTCGTTATGCCGCCATGGCTTTATATCACCTTCATTACGGTAAAGAAGGTTAACTAACTTAAATCTGCTAAACTAATGATTTGAAGCATTTCAATATCGATTGCTAAATGTGTATATACAACAAAATCGACTTTATACCTAAATATAAGATAACGGAATTCATATAAATATACTGCCGTTGTGCCGTTATTGCTTTATGTAAACTTCAGTAAGATAAAGAAGGTTAATTAACTTAAATATGCTAAACCAGTTATTTGATGCATTTCGATATCGATTGCTAAATGTGTAAATACAAGAAAATCGACTTTATACCTAAATATAAGATAACGGAATTCTTCTACATGCATTGCCGTTATGAAGCCATAGCTTTATGCCAACTTCAGTTCGTTAAAGAAGGTTTATTAACTTAAATATGTTAAACTAATGAGTTGAAGCATCTCGATATCTATTGTTAAATATGTATATACAACAAAATCGACTTTATACCTATATATAAGATAACGGAATTCTTCCAAATGCACTGCCGTTATGCCGCCATGGCTATATGATAACTTCAGATCGTTAAAGAAGGTTTATTAACATAAATATGTTAAACTAATGAGTTGAGGCATCTCGATATCGATCGTTGAATGTGTATATATAAGAAAATCGACTTTTTACATAAATATAAGACTACGGAATTCTTCCAAAAGTACTGTCGTTATGCCGCCATGGCGTTGTATAAACTTCGATACGTTAAAGAAGGTTAATTAACTTAAATATGTTAAACTAATGATTTGAAGCATTTCGATATCGATAGCTAAATGTGTATGTATATACAAGAAAATCGACTTTATACCTAAATATAAGATTACGGAATTCTTCTAAATGCACTGCCGTTATTCCGCCATGGCCTTAAGTCAACTTCAGTTCGTTAAAGAATGTTTATTAATTTAAATATGTTAATCCAGTTATTTGAAGCATTTCGATATCGATTGCTTAATGCATATATACCAGAAAACCGACTTTATACCTATAGATAAGACTACGGAATTTTTCCAAATGTACTGTCGTTATGCCGCCATGGCTTTATATCAATTTCAATACGTTAGAGAAGGTTAATTAACTTCAATATGTTAAACTAATGATTTGAAGCATTTCGATATCGATTGCTAAATGCGTATATACAACAAAATCGACTTTATACCTAAATATAAGATTACGGAATTCTTCTGCATGCACTGTCGTTATGCCGCCATGGCTTTATATCACCTTCATTACGTTAAAGAAGGTTAACTAACTTAAATATGTTAAACGAATGATTTGAAGCATTTCGATATCGATAGCTAAATGTGTATATACAAGAAAATCGACATTTTACCTAAATATTAAATCATAACATTACGGAATTCTTCTAAAGGCACTGCCGTTATACCGTTAAGGCTTTATGTAGACTTCAGTATGCTAAAAAATGTTTATTAACTTAATATGTTAAACTGATGATGTGAAGTATTTCGATATCGATAGCTAAATGTGTATATACAAGACAATCGACTTTATACCTAATATAAGATTACGGAATTCTTCTAAATGCACTGCCGTTTTGCCGCCATGGCTTTAAGCCAACTTCAGATCGTTAAAGAAGGTTTATTAACTTAAATATGTTAAACTAATGAGTTGAACCATCTCGATATCGATTGCTAAATGTGTATATACAACAAAATCGACTTTATACCTAAATACAAGTTTACGGAATTCTTTCAAATGCACTGGCGTTATACCGTTATGGTTTTATGTAAACTTCAGTCAGACAAAGAAGGTTAATTAACTTAAATATGTTAAACTAAAGATTTGAAGCATTTCGTTATCGATTGATAAATGTGTATATACAAGAAAATCGACTTTATGTAGATGTAGATTATTAATTGAGGCATGCACTGCGACCATGGGTCTATTGTGCCCTCACCTAACTCACAGGGACTCGCTTAGCCCCAGTATATTGATGAAGTCCAATATTCTGCTGGGTGCTATCGAGGCAGTGTGATCCCTATCCGGAAACATGGATCCGAGGGCCTGTGACCTGCGCCTACAGACTGCGTTGCAGTCGAATAGCAGGTGCTCCGGGGTTTCAGGCTCACTGTCACAGAACCGGCAGTTAGCACAAGATGAGAGGCCCATGTTTGATAAGTGCCTCTTAAGCTTGCAGTGGCCGGTGTAAAATGCGACTAGGAGCCTGAGTTTGTTCCTTGGGAGGTCGATTATAGTCTCGAACCTCTTCTGATTATACCCCCCAACTAACAGTTTGGCATGGCGCATCCCGTGCGCACGCTGCCAATGTGCCTCCCTGCACGCCCTTTCTTCAGTACGAAGCAGTTCCTTCACCGTATGAGGACCCACTCCAGTGAATGGTTCGGGCCCCACCATAGCAATGGTGGCTGCGGAGCGGGCAAGCTCGTCTGCCAGTTCATTGCCGGCTATACCCCTGTGACCAGGCACCCAAATCAGGTGTACTTGGTTTCTCTCGGCTAGTTTGTCCAGCCTTGTTCTGCACTCTTGGACTAATAGCGATTTGATCTCGTGAGATGAGACCGCTTTTAGTGCCGCCTGACTATCGCTGAGTATAGCAATTCTCTCGTTGCGATAGTCGCGGCAGAGGTTTATCTCGATACACCGAATAATGGCTAGAACTTCGGCTTGGAAAATGCTCGGAAAGGTTCCCATTGGAATGGAGAGCTTGGTACGCGGACCCACGACACCCGCACCTATTCCTTCCGATGTCTTTGAGCCATCGGTGTACCACCTCAAAGTGCTGTCCCTTAGCATCTGCTCAAGAGTGGAGTCGCTCCACTCGCTCTTGCTACCGAGGGTAACCTTAAACTTCCTTGTTAAGTGGGTCGTTTTGCTGATGCCATCCCTCGGGAGGAGCGCAATAGGAATATCGCCAATTATTTTCTCCATCCTCTGGGACGAAATTATTTTGCCTTTGCCACCACCCTCTGCTGTTATCTGCAGAAGTGAGTACTTGGCCACTTGACCTATTATTATATGGAGCGGTGTCAGTTCCATCAGGACTTCCAGAGCCGCCGTTGGGCAGGTCCGCATGGCTCCCGTCATGCATACGCATGCTAGTCGCTGTAATTTGGACAGTTGGGTCCCCACAGAAGCCTGTGTCGCCACAGAGGCCCAGGACACCGCCCCGTATGTAATGATTGGTCGGACAATCATGGTGTATAACCACCTAATGATCCTTGGCTTGCAGCCCCAGGATCTACCCGCCAGCCGTTTGCATACCATCAGTGCTCTTGTTGCCTTGGCTACCGTTTGGTGCACATGCTGCTTCCATCGCAGGGTAGAATCCAGAGTGAGACCAAGGTACTTAACCTTATTTGTCATTTCAATCTCTCTGCCCCCAAGTGTGAGGTTCCTCAGACCGGGTAGGGACCTGCGCCTCGTAAATGGGACTATGGTTGTCTTCGAGGGGTTGATGTTTAATTCAACTCCCCTGCACCACCCCTTCGCCAGGTTTAGACCACGTTGTACTAGGTCGCAGAGAGTATCCTCAAATTTACCTCTTGCTAATATCACTATGTCGTCCGCATACCCTTGGCAGCGGATCCCGTTGTCGGTTAGCAATTCCAGCAGTTCATCCACGACAAGGCTCCACAGTAGTGGTGATAGTACACCTCCCTGTGGGCATCCTCTTGTCACCCCCAGACGAACTGCTGTATCGCCCACCGTGGTCTCGGCTATTCTGGTGCGCAGCACGGCATCAATCCATCTGCGCACCGGTGCAGCCACCTTCCTTCTCTCCAGTGCCCTGGCTACACTCCTGTGAGACGTGTTGTCAAAGGCACCTTCGATATCAAGGAAGGCGCATATCATCACCTCCCCTTCCTCCAGTGTGCTCTCGATCTCCGAGGTCAACTGGTACAGAGCCGTACTGGTTGATCTTCCCGCTCTGTAAGCATGCTGAGCAGCATGCAGGGGTACAGTTTTCAGCGCAGTCGACCTTATATTATTGTCAATGATCTTTTCCAGAGTTTTCAGCAGGAAGGAGGTTAGACTGATCGGCCTGTAAGATTTGGCCAAGGAGTAGTCCCTTCTACCTGCTTTTGGTATGAAGATCACCTCTGCAATTCTCCATGGATCCGGGATGTACGCCAGTGCGAGGCTCTCCCTTAGCAGCCGAACAAGGTGAGGTAGCAACAGCTGCTCACCCTGTTGCAAAAACGCCGGGAAAATACCATCCACCCCCGGAGACTTGAATTTTTCGAAAGAGGCCAACGCCCACCGGATCGAGTCCGCAGTAATTAGCTGTTTAGCGGTTTCCCAATCCAAGCGTGTCGGCCTCCGTTCGCTCACAGGTAGACTTTCGTCCACTTGGATGGTCTCCGGGAAGTGAGCCCGCAGAAGTTCTGACGCCCTTTCCTCCGCACTAGTCGTAAACGTCCCGTCACTCCTTTTAATGGCCAGTTCCGTGCTGGTCCTTCCACTGGCCAGAGCTTTGTGCAACCGCGCCGCTTCTGGTGTGGAGGAGACCTTTTCACAGAAGCTTCTGAAACTGTTTTGTTTTGCCGACCTAATCTCCTTATTATATAGAGTTAGGTAGCACCTGTATTCCTCCCAGAACCCTGTACGCTTCGCCTTGTTAAAAAGGCTGCGTACCTTCTTCCTGAGGTCTGCGAGCTTTCTTGTCCACCAGGGACAGTTGCATCTGCCTGTGGGCACTATTTGGGGACAGCTATCCTTGTAGGCTGTAGTGATTGCCACATTAAGTGCCAGCACCCTGCTCTCTATCCCCAGGCTCGTGACGCTATCATCGATCTGACCCTGCCTTTGTAACCCATCCTTTAACTTATCCCTGAAAACACCCCAGTTTGTTCTGCGAGGGTTACGTCTCGGAGGAAGTTGCCTAACCTCTACCTTCAGTGCGAACCTTATTATCCGGTGGTCTGACAGGGAGGGTTCCGTTGAAACCCTCCACCCTGAGACCCATCCGTTGGCGTGCTCGCTGCTGAGGGTGATGTCCAGCACCTCCCTCCTGCTTATGGTTATAAAAGTGGGTTCACAACCCACATTTTCAATTACCAAATTGCTACCTAATATATACTCTAATAAAGACTCACCCCTTGCGTTGCAGTCCGTGCTCCCCCATTCCAAGTGGTGAGCATTAGCATCGCATCCGATGATGAGGGGGAGCCTGTGTCTCCTGCAGTACTCCACGAGCCTGATCACTCCCTCAGGGGGTGCAACTGCTGTCTCCCCTGGGAAGTAGGCCGATGCCAGGACAAAGCTTTTACCCTCCCAGTCACTGGCCTGTACTGCCACCAAATCCTGCGTCAGGAACTCTGGAATACAGAAGAAATTGACATTATTCCTGACCACTATGCACGATCTAGGTCTCTCACTGGAGATGTCCCAGATTACCTTGTTGTGTTCCGTCTTGAGGCCTTTGACCTCTCCTTTGTAGACCCATGGTTCTTGGATCAACAGAACGCCCAACTTATCCGCTGTGAACCTGCTTGTGATCACCGCTGAGGCCCCCGCCGCGTGATGCAGGTTCACTTGGGCAACTTCCATATCGACGGCCATTAAATTAGTGGCTCGCGGGGGGGCATGTCCACATCCCCTCCGTCGATCGCACTACTGTCCACCGGATCATGGTCCTCTAATCCCTCGAGGAGTTCCTGGGTGGAGGGTAGCTCGGTTTCATGGGCAACCATGGCATCAGCGGTAGCAACCTCCGTGGTCTGCTCAGCCCTGCTCACGCCCGGTTGTGCCACGACTTCCACCTGCATCCTCTCCACCGCCTTGCTTGGCCTCGAGCCAGTCCGTGTTGGCGCGCTGCCACTCGGCTGGGTGGCAGTCTTCCCGTCCTCCTTGCTTCCTGTGGTCACTGGTTTGTGCGGCCTCATGACCACCATACTAAACCTGTAAAACAGGCGGAAGCTTGCTGCACGTATGTACCTGTACGACTCGTCGTCTATGTACAGGAACAGTCTCCATCCTCTTAGCTCACCCTTATCTTCTAGCTGGCTACTGACAACTCGCCAGGCAGCGATGCTGAGGCCCCGATTCTGGTTCTTTATCAGATTTAGGGCAAACTGGTACGGCTTGTCGTCGCTGCGGGGGAGGAACACCGTCATCCTATGCATAACTGGCAGGTCCTCCGCCCTTTTCGCACAGAGGACTGGACCAGTCCAGCCACTTAGCTTTGGGGTGAATTCCCGCAGCCAGTCGGCGGATTCCTGGTCATTGCAGTCCACCTGAAGCATGCCGCCCCTGAACTCAACTCCAAGGAAGGACGCCGCATAGTCAGCACCGCCGGCGACCTCTTCTAGGAGGAGATTCTGGAGCTCCGTAAGCTGCTCCGACTCCAGAGATACTGCCGGGTAGTCCCGAGGCAGTACAGCCATGCGGATGCTTTTGACAGCATCCACATACCTGCGCCGCCCCTCCTCCGCCCGGTAGGGAGCCGTTGCTGATGGCTGTCCTTCTGCCCTCCTGCTGTTGTCCTTCGGCCTTTTCGAGCTGGGGGGCGTCTGCGGTGTCAGTTGACCGCTCTTCCTCTTAGCGGTCTCTGCGAAGGTGACCGCTTTCCCGTCACCGCGCGTATCAGTCGGTGGTGCACTACTATGGCCACGGTCTATGGACCGGCTGCCTTGCGCACTTTCCAACACCGCCTTGCCGCGTTCCCTTGTTGGGGGTACCGTGGTATCTGAGTACCGTTGCTTGGCCAGGGATTCCGCCGCCTCAGGGGTCATCCCATCCCGGAGGTACCTCATATACCATTTGAGGCAGGCACCACTCATGGCCTTCTTCCGGGGGTCGTCGGGTCTGTCCACCGTTGGGAGAGTTCTCTGCCCTCCTCTCCTGCGCCTCCTTCTCCTCTTGCGTGCACCGCCAGCCTCTGCCCAGTGCGACTCACCCGAGTCCGAGTGGTTTGGCCTGTTTGGGTGGGTCCTGGTGGTGCTTCTGGCTGCGTCCGCGGTCTGGACGTCTGTTGAGCGGCGGGCGCCGCTGCTAGAGGGCATGCCGTCCTCGTCCTCCCTGGCATGCTCCTCGAACAGCGCCCGCATCTCTGGCGAGAGAGCATCAAGGTCGCTGGGCTTTCGCCTAGCTCCCTGACCTTCCCGGCCTACCGCTGCTCCTCCTGCTCTTTCCTTCTCCCTATCGTATTCCATATCCGTTGTCCTTATTCGTTGCTTGGTCACATCATCCGTGCTTGTCGTTTTCGTAGTTTTTGTTTTTGTTGTTGTATTCATCTTGTTCGTACGACCCTTGGCTCAACGAGGTGAGCTGTCGGGTCTTCTTATTGAAAGGGGAACTAGAGAGTCCGCCACGCCAGAGCCCCTTGACGCGGTAAGGCCACAGTTACACCCCAATTCGGCCCGGTGTTGGGGAGGCTCCGTTAGAATACAGCCGAATTTTCCTCCTGGCTGCAAATCATCCAATGGGCACGGGTCGCATGACACCCTGGATTAGGAGGTGGTAGTCCTTGGTTGCCGCCCGCATGCGGCGCCCGACAACCCGCCTGGAAGGCCCCATATCCACTAATGATTTAAAGCATCTCGATATCGATTGCTAAATGTGTATATACAACAAAAGCGACATTATACCTAAATACAAGTTTACGGAATTCTTCCAAATGCACTGGCGTTATACCGTTATGGCTTTATGTAAACTTCAGTCAGACAAAGAAGGTTAATTAACTTAAATATGTTAAACTAATGATTTGAAGCATTTCCTTATAGATTGCTAAATGTGTATATACAAGAAAATCGACTTTATACCTAAATATAAGATAACAGAATTCTTCTAAATGCACTGCCGTTATGCCGTAATGGCTTTATGCCAACCTCCGTTCGTTAAAGAAGGTTAATTAACTTAAATATGTTAAACTAATGATTTGAAGCATTTCGTTATCGAATACTAAATGTGTATATACACGAAAATCGACTTTATACCTAAATATAAGACTATGGAATTATGGCCTTATGTCAACTTCAGTTCGCTAAAGGAGGTTTATTAACTTAAATATGTTAAACCAGTTATCTGAAGCATTTCGATATCTATTGCGAAATGTGTATATACAAAAAAATCGACTTTATACCTTAATATAAAATTATAACATTACGGAATTCTTCTAAATGCACTGTCGTTATACCGTTAAGGCTTTACGTAGACTTCAGTATGCTAAAAAATGTTTATTAACTTAATATGTTAAACTTATGATTTGAAGCATTTCGTTATCGATTGATAAATGTGTATATACAAGAAAATCGACTTTATACCTAAATATAAGATTACGGAATTCTTCTAAATGCACTGCCGTTATACCGTTAAGGCTTTACGTAGACTATGGCAGTATATTTACCGTTATGCCGTTATGGCTTTATGTAAACTTTAGTAAGATAAAGAAGTTTAATTAACTTAAATATGCTTCAATCTTTCTTCTACTCCTATCAGGGGCTTAGCAATTGTCACATTTTTGTTTCAACTTTGCTAACGCTCTAGCGGCTAAACTATTGGAACGAGGTGGGTCAAACATAAAGCATTGGTTAGATAATTTAAACAAATGAGTTGAACCATCTCAATATCGATTGCTAAATGTGTATATACAACGAAATCGACTTTATACCTAAATATAAGATCACGGAATTCTTCCAAATGCACTGCCGTTTTACCGTTATGGCTTTACGTAAACTTCAGTCAGATAAAGAAGGTTAGTTAACTTAAATATGTTAAACTAATGATTTGAAGCATCTCGATATCGATTGCTAAATGTGTATATACAACAAAATCGACATTATACCTAAATATAAGACAACGGAATTCTTCTAAATGCACTGCCGTTATACCGTTAGGGCTTTATGTAGACTTCAGTAAGACAGAGAGGGTTAATTAACCTAAATATGTTAAACTAATGAGTTGAACCATCTCGATATCGATTGCTAAATGTGTATATACAACAAAATCGACTTTATACCTAAATATAAGATTACGGAATTCTTCCAAATGTACTGTCGTTATGCCGCCATGGCTTTATATCGACTTCAATACGATAAAGAAGGTTAATTAACTTAAATATGTTAAAATAATGATTTGAAGCATTTCGATATCGATTGCTAAATGTGTATATACAAGAAAATCGACTTTATACATAAATATAAGACTTCGGAATTCTTCCAAATGTACTGCCGTTATACCGTTGTGGCTTTACGTAAACTTCAGTAAGAAAAAGAAGGTTAATTAGCTTATATATGTTAAACTAATGATTTGAAGCATCTCGATATCGATTTCTAAATGTGTATATACAACAAAAGCGACATTATACCTAACTACAAGTTTACGGAATTCTTCCAAATGCACTGGCGTTATACCGTTATGGCTTTATGTAAACTTCAGTCAGATAAAGAAGGTTAATTAACTTAAATATGTTAAACTAATGATTTGAAGCATTTCGTTATCGATTGCTAAATGTGTATATACAAGAAAATCGACTTTATACCTAAATATAAGATTACGGAATTCTTCTAAATGCACTGCCGTTATGCCGCCATGGCTTTGAGCACACTTTCGTTCGTTAAAGAAGGTTTATTAGCTTAAATATGTTAAACTAATTATTTGAAGCATTTCGATATCGAATACTAAATGTGTATATACAACAAAATCGACTTTATACCTAAATATGAGACTATGGAATTATGGCTTTATGTCAACTTCAGTTCGCTAAAGGAGGTTTATTAAGTTATCTGAAGCATTTTGATATCGATTGCGAAATGTGTATATACAAAAAAATCGACTTTATACCTAAATATAAAATTATAACATTACGGAATTCTTCTAAATGCACTGTCGTTATACCGTTAAGGCTTTACGTAGACTTCAGTATGCTAAAAAATGTTTATTAACTTAATATGTTAAACTTATGATTTGAAGCATTTCGATATCGATAGCTAAATGTGTATATACAAGAAAATCGACTTTATACATAAATATATGATTACGGAATTCTTCTAAATGCACTGTCGTTATGCCGCCATGGCTTTGAGCCAACTTCTGTTCGTTAAAGAAGGTTTATTAGCTTAAATATGTTAAACTAATTATTTGAAGCATTTCGTTATCGATTGCTAAATGTGTATATAGAAGAAAATCGACCTTTTACCTAAATATAAGTTTACGGAATTCTTCCAAATGCACTGGTGTTATACCGTTTTGGCTTTATGTAAACTTCAGTAAGATAACGAAGGTTAATTAACTTAAATATGTTAAACTAATGATTTGAAGCATTTCGATATCGATTGCTAAATGTGTATATACAAGAAAATCGACTTTATACATAAAATTTTAAAACTTCGGAATTCTTCCAAATGTACTGTCGTTATGCCGCCATGGCTTTATATCAACTTCAATACGTTAAAGAAGGTTAATTAACTTAAATATGTTAAACGAATGATTTGAAGCATTTCGATATCGACAGCTAAATGTGTATATACAAGAAAATCGACTTTTTACCTAAATATAAAATTACCGAATTCTTCCAAATGCACTGCCGTTATGCCGCCATGGCTTTAAGCCAACTTCCGATCGTTAAAGAAAATCGACTTTATACCTAAATATAAGATTAAGGAATTATTCTAAATGCACTGCCGTTATGCCCTAATGGCTTTATGTAAACTTCAGTAAGATAACGAAGGTTAATTAACTTAAATATGTTAAACTAATGATTTGAAGCATTTCGTTATCGATTGCTAAATGTGTATAAACAAAAAAATCGACTTTATACTTAATATAAGGTTACGGAATTCTTCTAAATGCACTGCCGTTATGCCGCTATGGCTTTAAGCCAACTTCCGTTCGTTAAAGAAGGTTAATTAACTTAAATATGTTAAACTAATGATTTGAAGCATTTCGATATCGATTGCTAAATGTGTATATACAACAAAATCGACTTTATACATAAATATAAGACTTCGGAATTCTTCCAAATGTACTGTCGTTATGCCGCCATGGCTTTATATCAACTTCAATAAGTTAAAGAAGGTTAATTAACTTAAATATGTTAAACTAATGATTTGAAGTATTTCGATATCGATTGCTAGATGCGTTTATACAACAAAATCGACTTTATAGCTAAATACAAAAATTCTTCTAAATGCACTGTCGTTATGCCGCCATGGCTTTATATCACCTTCATTACGTTAAAGAAGGTTAATTAACTTAAATATGTTAAACTAATGATTTGAAGCATTTCGATATCGATGGCTAGATGCGTTTATACAACAAAATCGACTTTATACCTAAATATAAGATTACGAAATTCTTCCAAATGTACTGTCGTTATGCCGCCATGGCTTTATATCGACTTCAATACGTTAAAGAAGGTTAATTAACTTAAATATGTTAAGCTAAGTCTAAAAGCACTGTCGTTATGCCGCCATGGCTTTGAGCCAACTTCTGTTCGTTAAAGAAGGTTTATTAGCTTAAAAATGTTAAACTAATTATTTGAAGCATTTCGTTATCGATTGCTAAATGTGTATATAGAAGAAAATCGACCTTTTACCTAAATATAAATTTACGGAATTCTTCCCAAAAGCACTGGTGTTATACCGTTTTGGCTTTATGTAAACTTCAGTAAGATAACGAAGGTTAATTAACTTAAATATGTTAAACTAATGATTTGAAGCATTTCGATATCGATTGCTAAATGTGTATATACAAGAAAATCGACTTTATACATAAATATAAGACTTCGGAATTCTTCCAAATGTACTGTCGTTATGCCGCCCTGGCTTTATATCAACTTCAATACGTTAAAGAAGGTTAATTAACTTAAATATGTTAAACGAATGATTTGAAGCATTTCGATATCGACAGCTAAATGTGTATATACAAGAAAATCGACTTTTTACCTAAATAT
>JAPZAG010002033.1:0-10802 GCA_027475135.1 Bactrocera correcta
GACGATAACGGAAAAAACAATAAGGCGTGCTTGCGTATTATGTTATGCCATGTCAAAAAAATCTACTAATAGGGTAACAGCCAGAAAGAGCTTAAAAAGGACCACCACCTACTGCCCAATATGCCCCAATAAACCACAACTATGTGTAGAATGTTTTCCTAAATATTCCCACCAGAAGAATTAATTTTGATAAATTTATATTTTAGTTGCATTATTTTTGCACTGATCTCCATTAACAAATTGAATTTTTAAGTTTAAGTTCATTGTTTTTCTACTGATCTCCAAATTGAATTTCTAATTTTAAGTTTATTGTTTACTAATCTTAATTTGAATTTACATACATATATATTTTTATTTTTTTTTTTTTGCTTATAAAAGAATTGATTTTTAAAAGAATGAATAAAACGACAAATTTAAATTTCCAATTTTTTTATTACCCAAAAAAACCATTAAAAACACACAGCGGCCATGGGAAATACACCAAAATGTTCACGGCAGGCCAGAGAATCCAAATTCTATGTAAAATTCCATATTAAAATGTACGAAAATGTGCGACGTGGCCTAAGGGTAACATTTAAGTGTCGCACGAAATTGTGCGACGAGGCCTCAGTGTAACATTTAGGTGTCGCATGAAAACGTGCGACGTGGCAGCTAACGTGTTAAGCATTCATTAAATGTCGTAAAGAATTCATACAATGCAATTTGAAGTTTGTTCACCATCGCTTACGCATATTATGTAGTTTTTCTTGGCACAATTCCGATTTCTTTGGCGCCGCGATTTGAAGGTACCGTTGGAAAGAGGAAGTCCTCCTGATTAGAAAACATACGGGGTTATAGGGTCCTCAAACGCTTAGTTTAGGAGATATTCGGCCTTAAAGTTCAAAAATTCGCAAAATTGGACCATTTCAAAGAGCTATTTCACCACATTAAACACACTTTTTTCACATTTTTCACTTCAAATTAATTAAATTGCCTATAATCTTTTAAATAAATCAACATTTTACTCTTTTAGCGGGTTTTTTTACCTAAAAACTCTTTATTTTAAAAATTAAATTTTACACTTGTTTCAACCTTATTTGTTTACTAAAAATTACGACGAAATTGAGCGCTGCCATGTGATGATAAGGCAATTCGCTGAAATTCCTCTTTTTCCCAAAAATTCCTCTATTCATGCATATGGATATTTTCCTTTTTAAATTTATTAAGCAAATAAGTAATATTATATACATATATTAGTAATATTATATAATAATATTATATATACATATGTATAAGTAATATTATATAATAATATTACTAATAAAGTGTACAGTACATGGCTACAGTACGAAAACTCAAATTTTGTTTCAAAATGAGTGCACAATAACCGAAAAATATAACCACTTCATACCCAAAACTCATATTAAAATATAATAATATATATATATTGTCGCTTAAAATACAAACCAATTATCATCAGAAATAAACGGAAATCGCTGACAGATATAATAACCAAAATTTATCCATTTTATAACGAAAACTTAAATTTTATTTCAAAAAAAAAAAGTCAATATATTGTTACAAAAAGTAGTATTAAGTTGTATTTGTATTGCTATATGCATCCCTTATTATGAACAATAGCTGTAGGTATATGGAATAGCATTTGTCTTGTTGTAGACATCTGGCGCCGCGGCTGTCTGCTTGCGTCTGGCCCCGTATAGCATTATGTTCTGGTAATTTCCAGACGCGATATTCTGGAAGGACACGTCGGCATCAGCGAGAAGTGCGTGGCTATATAAGCCGTGGCAGCGCGAACGTAATCAATCAGTGCTAAGAGTAAACTGCTATAGTGTAGACGAGTTGTGAAAAAAAGAGTAGTTGAATTAAATTAAACAGTTGTAGTTTTATTTGTCAATCCAGAGATACGAACCTAACAAAGTGAACAGCAAGCAGTAAAATCGTAACAATTGGTGTCAGAAGTGGGATTGTCAAATAATCCAAATTCAAGATGGTTAAATTCGGAGAATTGAGAATTCAGCAATTAAAAAAGGAACTGGAGGAGCGTAATTTGCCGATAAGCGGGCAAAAGGCGGATCTGCAGGCACGATTACGTGAAGCAATGGAAGCGGATGGAATTAATGTGGACGAGTTCGAATTTTTTGGGGCCAGAAACTTCTACAAAGGTAGAAGAGAAAGTAGAAGAACAACGAACATAATCAAGTGTAGACATGAACACGTTGTTAGTGGCTATTAAGCAAATGGCAAAAATGCAGTGCAAACAGAAAATCGTCTGGCACAGCAAATAGCTGAAAATACATCGCAGTTAAAGTCTTGCCTTACACAACAAATGACTGAAAATAATACGCAGTTAGAAAAGCGTTTGGTACAACAGTTTTCAGAAAATAATACACAAGTGCAAGAAAAATTTTTAAAAATTTGAAGACGAATTAAGCACAAAAAAAAATGACGAAGAAAATTTAAGATCAGAATTTCTTCAACTGAGTAATCGTGTGCGAGAACTGCAACTACATGGCCCTGCACCATCAACAAATAATCAAAGATTGAAGGCACCCACATTCGATGGAAGTATTCCATTTCAAATTTTCAAACTTTAGTTTGAAAAGACAGCAATGGCCAATAATTGGAATGCAGCGGACAAGGTGGCGTCCTTGTTTGTATCATTGAAAGGACCTGCGGCAGAAATCCTTCAGACTATTCCAGACTGTGAACGGGACAACTATGAGGCATTGATGAGTGCGATAGAAAGACGATATGGTAGTGAGCACCGGAAACAAATATACCAGATCGAACTGCAAAATAGGGGTCAGAAAATAAACGAGTCATTGCAAGAGTTCGCAACTGAAATAGAACGACTGGCTCATTTGGCAAATGCAGATGCACCTGTGGATTACATTGAGAGGGTAAAAATTCAATGTTTCATAAATGGAATTCGTGATGTGGGCACCAAACCGCCACATATGCATTGCCAAAAAGAACGTTTGCTGAAACGGTTTCGCACGCCCTCACACAGGAAACAGCTTCCCTACTAAGTAAACCAGCACACAAGGTACAAAGGGTTGAAATGGCCCCCTTTTTTTGAAGACAATTGCTGCACCGCGAGTAAATACAACAGGCAGATGTTTCAACTGTGGAAAAGCGGGTCACTTTGCCCGAAATTGCAATATAAAAGTAAACCCATCAAAACGGAAACAACCAACAGATAACGAGGATGCATTATCACGTCGCCCTTGTCCACTGGAATGTAAACATTGCTCCAAATCAGAGGGAAAAGAAGGTATAATCGACGTGCGATTACTGAATATAGAACCTGAAGATGATTGGACTCCTCATCGCATCAGAATCAATCAGCTGGAGGACCCTGATCTTGCAAAGCTGGTAATGGCCAAAGAAAATGGGGTACGACCACCAAAGGAACAAATAAGTAACGAGAGTCCAACGGCAAAAGCATATTGGGCCCAATGGAACAGCATAAACCTCGTTAATGGATACCTTCATCGTACCTGGGAAAGCGAAGATGGCAAACAGTCTCGTCTGCTGATCATAGTACCGAAGTCCATGATCCCGAAAGTATTGAAAGAATATCACAATGGACCTAGTGGAGGGCACCTTGGGATTACAAAAACTATTGAGAAGATTAAACAACGGTTCTACTGGATCGGTTGTCGAGATTCCATAGCAGAATGGATAAGTAATTGCGTAGAGTGCATGGCAGCTAAAGGTCCTAAAGCCAAGAGTCGCGGTAGGCTACAACAGTACAACGTGGGATCCCCATTTGAACGAGTCGCAATGGATGTTGCAGGTCCGTTCCCAACCAGTACGGCCGGAAACAAATATCTACTGGTTGTCATGGACTATTTCAGTAAATGGCCAGAAGTATATGCCTTCCCAAAACCAAGAAGCGAAGACAATAGCCAAGGTTTGTAGAAAATTGGATAACAAGGTTCGGAGTGCCCGTCGAATTACACTCAGATCAAGGCAGGAATTTCGAATCTTCCATTTTCCAAGAAGTCTGTAAATTATTGGGCATCCACAAGACACGGACAACAGCGTTACATCCACAATCAGATGGAATGGTGGAGAGATTCAACCGAACGCTCGAAGAACATCTGCGGAAAATCGTTGATAAAGATCAACGGAATTGGGACAAGTGCATCCAGATGTTCCTGCTGGCGTATCGTTCAGCGAAGCACGAGACAACTGGTTACACGCCAGCAAAGATTATTTTCGGATCTGATCTGCGACTCCCTGCTGATCTTAAGTTTGGAACGAATCCTACAGCTGTAAGAAATGATGGAGATTATTGTTCTGCCTTAAAGGAAGAAATGAATGAATTGCATCTAATGGTAAGACAGCACACGCATCTGATGAGCAATAAGATGAAGGACCGGTTCGATCAAGCGGCAAATTCAAAAGGTTTTGAAGAAGGTGATCTGGTCCTGTTGTACAATCCACTTCGAAAGAAAGGCTTGTCCCCCAAATTGCAGACAGCCTGGGAAGGACCCTATATGGTGATGAAACGACTTAATGACGTGGTATACCGCATACAAAGAAATGGGAAAGCACGATGTAAAATGAAAGTAGTGCATTTGGAGAGGCTCGCCCCATTTGGTTCAAGAGGATTTGGCCTAATCGGGACGATTAGGCTTTAGTGGAGGGCAGTGTTACAAAAAGTAGTATTAAGTTGTATTTGTATTGCTATATGCATCCCTTATTATGAACAATAGCTGTTGGTATATGGAATAGCATTTGTCTTGTTGTAGACATCTGGCGCCGCGGCTGTCTGCTTGCGTCTGGCGCCGTATAGCATTATGTTCTGGTAATTTCCAGACGCGATATTCTGGAAGGACACGTCGGCATCAGCGAGAAGTGCGTGGCTATATAAGCCGTGGCAGCGCGAACGTAATCAATCAGTGCTAAGAGTAAACTGCTATAGTGTAGACGAGTTGTGAAATAAAGAGTAGTTGAATTAAATTAAACAGTTGTAGTTTTATTTGTCAATCCAGAGGTACGAACCTAACAAAGTGAACTAGCAAGCAGTAAAATCGTAACAATTGGTGTCAGAAGTGGGATTGTCAAATAATCCAAATTCAAGATGGTTAAATTCGGAGAATTGAGAATTCAGCAATTAAAAAAGGAACTGGAGGAGCGTAATTTGCCGATAAGCGGGCAAAAGGCGGATCTGCAGGCACGATTACGTGAAGCAATGGAAGCGGATGGAATTAATGTGGACGAGTTCGAATTTGTTGGGCCAGAAACTTCTACAAAGGTAGAAGAGAAAGTAGAAGAACAACGAACATCATCAAGTGTAGACATGAACACGTTGTTAGTGGGTATTAAGCAAATGGCAGAAAATGCAGTGCAAACAGAAAATCGTCTGGCACAGCAAATAGCTGAAAATACATCGCAGTTAAAGTCTTGCCTTACACAACAAATGACTGAAAATAATACGCAGTTAGAAAAGCGTTTGGTACAACAGATTACAGAAAATAATACACAAGTGCAAGAGAAATTTTCAAAATTTGAAGACGAATTAAGCACAATAAAAAATTACGAAGAAAATTTAAGATCAGAATTTCTTCAACTGAGTAATCGTGTCGAGAACTGCAACTACATGGCCCTGCACCATCAACAAATAATCAAAGATTGAAGGCACCCACATTCGATGGAAGTATTCCATTTCAAATTTTCAAACTTCAGTTTGAAAAGACAGCAATGGCCAATAATTGGAATGCAGCGGACAAGGTAGCGTCCTTGTTTGTATCATTGAAAGGACCTGCGGCAGAAATCCTTCAGACTATTCCAGACTGTGAACGGGACAACTATGAGGCATTTATGAGTGCGATAGAAAGACGATATGGTAGTGAGCACCGGAAACAAATATACCAGATCGAACTGCAAAATAGGGGTCAGAAAATGAACGAGTCATTGCAAGAGTTCGCAACTGAAATAGAACGACTGGCTCATTTGGCAAATGCAGATGCACCTGTGGATTACATTGAGAGGGTAAAAATTCAATGTTTCATAAATGGAATTCGTGATGTGGACACCAAACGCGCCACATATGCATTGCCAAAAAGAACGTTTGCTGAAACGGTTTCGCACGCCCCCACACAGGAAACAGCTTCCCTACTAAGTAAACCAGCACACAAGGTACAAAGGGTTGAAATGGAACAACCGGCGCTGATGGAAGAAATATTGAAGACTCTGAAGACAATTGCTGCACCGCGAGTAAATACAACAGGCAGATGTTTCAACTGTGGGGAAAAACGGGTCACTTTGCCCGAAATTGCAATATAAAAGTAAACCCATCAAAACGGAAACAACCAACAGATAACGAGGATGCATTATCACGTCGCCCTTGTCCACTGGAATGTAAACATTGCTCCAAATCAGAGGGGAAAAAAAGGTATAATCGACGTGCGATTACTGAATATAGAACCTGAAGATGATTGGACTCCTCATCGCATCAGAATCAATCAGCTGGAGGACCCTGATCTTGCAAAGCTGGTAATGGCCAAAGAAAATGGGGTACGACCACCAAAGGAACAAATAAGTAACGAGAGTCCAACGGCAAAAAACATATTGGGCCCAATGGAACAGCATAAACCTCGTTAATGGATACCTTCATCGTACCTGGGAAAGCGAAGATGGCAAACAGTCTCGTCTGCTGATCATAGTACCGAAGTCCATGATCCCGAAAGTATTGAAAGAATATCACAATGGACCTAGTGGAGGGCACCTTGGGATTACAAAAACTATTGAGAATATTAAACAACGGTTCTACTGGATCGGTTGTCGAGATTCCATAGCAGAATGGATAAGTAATTGCCTAGAGTGCATGGCAGCTAAAGGTCCTAAAGCCAAGAGTCGCGGTAGGCTACAACAGTACAACGTGGGATCACCATTTGAACGAGTCGCAATGGATGTTGCAGGTCCGTTCCCAACCAGTACGGCCGGAAACAAATATCTACTGGTTGTCATGGACTATTTTAGTAAATGGCCAGAAGTATATGCCTTACCAAACCAAGAAGCGAAGACAATAGCCGAAGAGTTTGTAGAAAATTGGATAACAAGGTTCGGAGTGCCCGTCGAATTACACTCAGATCAAGGCAGGGAAATTTTTCGAAAATCCCCCCCTTCCCCAAAATTTTCCCCCCAAAAAAGGGTCTTTGGTTAAATTAATTTTGGGCATTTCCCCAAAAAGGACACCCCCGGAACAACCAGGCGTTTAAAAATCCCACAAAAAATTTTTTTAAAAAAAATGGAAATTGGGGTGGGAGAAGGGGGTTTCAACCCGGGGGGAACCCGGCCCCCGAAAAAAACCCCAAAAAACCCCGGGGCCCGGGGAAAAAATCGGGGTTGATAAAAAAAATCCAAAAAAAAAAGGGAATTTTGGGACCAAAGTTGGGATCCAAAAAAAATTTTTATTTGTATTGCTATATGCATCCCTTATTATGAACAATAGCTGTAGGTATATGGAATAGCATTTGTCTTGTTGTAGACATCTGGCGCCGCGGCTGTCTGCTTGCGTCTGGCGCCGTATAGCATTATGTTCTGGTAATTTCCAGACGCGATATTCTGGAAGGACACGTCGGCATCAGCGAGAAGTGCGTGGCTATATAAGCCGTGGCAGCGCGAACGTAATCAATCAGTGCTAAGAGTAAACTGCTATAGTGTAGACGAGTTGTGAAATAAAGAGTAGTTGAATTAAATTAAACAGTTGTAGTTTTATTTGTCAATCCAGAGATACGAACCTAACAAAGGTGAACTAAAGCAAGGGCCAAAGTTTTAAAAAATTTGGGTTAAAACAATTGGTGGGGTTTCCAAAGGGAAAAGGGTTGGGGATTTGGTCATGGAATTAATGTGGACGAGTTCGAATTTGTTGGGCCAGAAACTTCTACAAAGGTAGAAGAGAAAGTAGAAGAACAACGAACATCATCAAGTGTAGACATGAACACGTTGTTAGTGGCTATTAAGCAAATGGCAGAAAATGCAGTGCAAACAGAAAATCGTCTGGCACAGCAAATAGCTGAAAATACATCGCAGTTAAAGTCTTGCCTTACACAACAAATGACTGAAAATAATACGCAGTTAGAAAAGCGTTTGGTAAACAGATTTCAGAAAATAATACACAAGTGCAAGAGAATTTTCAAAATTTGAAGACGAATTAAGCACAATAAAAAATGACGAAAAAAATTGATCAGAATTTCTTCAACTGAGTAATCGTGTGCGAGAACTGCAACTACATGGCCCTGCACCATCAACAAATAATCAAAGATTGAAGGCACCCACATTCGATGGAAGTATTCCATTTCAAATTTTCAAATTTTAGTTTGAAAAGACAGCAATGGCCAATAATTGGAATGCAGCGGACAAGGTGGCGTCCTTGTTTGTATCATTGAAAGGACCTGCGGCAGAAATCCTTCAGACTATTCCAGACTGTGAACGGGACAACTATGAGGCATTGATGAGTGCGATAGAAAGACGATATGGTAGTGAGCACCGGAAACAAATATACCAGATCGAACTGCAAAATAGGGGTCAGAAAATGAACGAGTCATTGCAAGAGTTCGCAACTGAAATAGAACGACTGGCTCATTTGGCAAATGCAGATGCACCTGTGGATTACATTGAGAGGGTAAAAATTCAATGTTTCATAAATGGAATTCGTGATGTGGGCACCAAACGCGCCACATATGCATTGCCAAAAAGAACGTTTGCTGAAACGGTTTCGCACGCCCTCACACAGGAAACAGCTTCCCTACTAAGTAAACCAGCACACAAGGTACAAAGGGTTGAAATGGAACAACCGGCGCTGATGGAAGAAATATTAAGACTCTGAAGACAATTGCTGCACCGCGAGTAAATACAACAGGCAGATGTTTCAACTGTGGAAAAGCGGGTCACTTTGCCCGAAATTGCAATATAAAAGTAAACCCATCAAAACGGAAACAACCAACAGATAACGAGGATGCATTATCACGTCGCCCTTGTCCACTGGAATGTAAACATTGCTCCAAATCAGAGGGAAAAGAAGGTATAATCGACGTGCGATTACTGAATATAGAACCTGAAGATGATTGGACTCCTCATCGCATCAGAATCAATCAGCTGGAGGACCCTGATCTTGCAAAGCTGGTAATGGCCAAAGAAAATGGGGTACGACCACCAAAGGAACAAATAAGTAACGAGAGTCCAACGGCAAAAGCATATTGGGCCCAATGGAACAGCATAAACCTCGTTAATGGATACCTTCATCGTACCTGGGAAAGCGAAGATGGCAAACAGTCTCGTCTGCTGATCATAGTACCGAAGTCCATGATCCCGAAAGTATTGAAAGAATATCACAATGGACCTAGTGGAGGGCACCTTGGGATTACAAAAACTATTGAGAAGATTAAACAACGGTTCTACTGGATCGGTTGTCGAGATTCCATAGCAGAATGGATAAGTAATTGCGTAGAGTGCATGGCAGCTAAAGGTCCTAAAGCCAAGAGTCGCGGTAGGCTACAACAGTACAACGTGGGATCACCATTTGAACGAGTCGCAATGGATGTTGCAGGTCCGTTCCCAACCAGTACGGCCGGAAACAAATATCTACTGGTTGTCATGGACTATTTCAGTAAATGGCCAGAAGTATATGCCTTACCAAACCAAGAAGCGAAGACAATAGCCGAAGAGTTTGTAGAAAATTGGATAACAAGGTTCGGAGTGCCCGTCGAATTACACTCAGATCAAGGCAGGAATTTCGAATCTTCCATTTTCCAAGAAGTCTGTAAATTATTGGGCATCCACAAGACACGGACAACAGCGTTACATCCACAATCAGATGGAATGGTGGAGAGATTCAACCGAACGCTCGAAGAACATCTGCGGAAAATCGTTGATAAAGATCAACGGAATTGGGACAAGTGCATCCAGATGTTCCTGCTGGCGTATCGTTCAGCGAAGCACGAGACAACTGGTTACACGCCAGCAAAGATTATTTTCGGATCTGATCTGCGACTCCCTGCTGATCTTAAGTTTGGAACGAATCCTACAGCTGTAAGAAATGATGGAGATTATTGTTCTGCCTTAAAGGAAGAAATGAATGAATTGCATCTAATGGTAAGACAGCACACGCATCTGATGAGCAATAAGATGAAGGACCGGTTCGATCAAGCGGCAAATTCAAAAGGTTTTGAAGAAGGTGATCTGGTCCTGTTGTACAATCCACTTCGAAAGAAAGGCTTGTCCCCGAAATTGCAGACAGCCTGGGAAGGACCCTATATGGTGATGAAACGACTTAATGACGTGGTATACCGCATACAAAGAAATGGGAAAGCACGATGTAAAATGAAAGTAGTGCATTTGGAGAGGCTCGCCCCATTTGGTTCAAGAGGATTTGTGCCTAATCGGGACGATTAGGCTTTAGTGGAGGGCAGTGTTACAAAAAGTAGTATTAAGTTGTATTTGTATTGCTATATGCATCCCTTATTATGAACAATAGCTGTAGGTATATGGAATAGCATTTGTCTTGTTGTAGACATCTGGCGCCGCGGCTGTCTGCTTGCGTCTGGCGCCGTATAGCATTATGTTCTGGTAATTTCCAGACGCGATATTCTGGAAGGACACGTCGGCATCAGCGAGAAGTGCGTGGCTATATAAGCCGTGGCAGCGCGAACGTAATCAATCAGTGCTAAGAGTAAACTGCTATAGTGTAGACGAGTTGTGAAATAAAGAGTAGTTGAATTAAATTAAACAGTTGTAGTTTTATTTGTCAATCCAGAGATACGAACCTAACAAAGTGAACTAGCAAGCAG
>JAPZAG010002034.1:0-22424 GCA_027475135.1 Bactrocera correcta
CTTATATTTAGGTATAAAGTCGATTTTCTTTATTCACTTTTAAACAATCGATAACGAAATCCTTTAAATATTGTTTAACATATTTAAGTTAAATAGCCCTTTTTTAACTAATGAAGGGGTTTATAAGCCCTCGGCATAACGCAGTAATTTAAGAATTTGTAAAAAAATTTTAGGTAAAAAGTCATTTTCTTGTATATACACATTTAGCTATCGATATCGAAATCTTCAAAACATTCGTTTAACATATTTTAAATTCGTTAACCTTCTTTAACGTAATGAAGGTGATATAAAGCCATGGCGGCATAACGACAGTGCATTTAGAAGAATTCCGTAATCTTATATTTAGGCATAGAGTAAATTTTCTTAAATATTCACATTTAGCAATCGATAACGAAATGCTTCAAATCATTAGTTTAACATATTTAAGTTAATTAACCTTCTTTAACGAACTGAAGTTAACATACAGCCATAACGGCATAACGGCAGTGCATTTGGAAGAATTCCGTAATCTTATATTTAGGTAAAAAGTCGATTTTCTTGTATATACACATTTAGCTATAGATATCGAAATGCTTCAAATCATTAGTTTAACATATTTAAGGGAATTAACCTTCTTTACCATAATGAAGGTGATATAAAGCCATGGCGGCATAACGACAGTGCATTAGAAGAATTCCGTAATCTTATATTTATGTATAAAGTCGATTTTCCTGTAAAAACACATTTAGCAATCGATATCGAAGTGCTTCAAATCATAAGTTTAACATATTTAAGTTAATAAACCTTCTTTAACGAACGGAAGTGGGCTTAAAGCCATGGCGGCATAACGGCAGTGAATTTAGAAGAATTCCGTAATCTTATATTTAGGCATAAAGCCGATTTTCATGTATATACACTTTTAGCTATCGATATCGAAATGCCTCAAATCATTAGTTTAACATATTAAGTTAATAAAATTTTTTTAGCATACTGAAGTCAACATAAAGCCTTAACGGTATAACGGCAGTGAATTTAGAAGAATTCCGTAAACTTATATTTAGGTATTAAGTCGATTTTGTTGTATTTACACATTTAGCAATCGATATCGAGATGCTCCAAATCCTTAGTTTAAAATATTTAAGTTAATTAACCTTATTTTTCTTACTGAAGCTTACGTAAGGCCATAACGGTATAACGGCAGAGCATTTGGAAGAATTCCGTAATCTTATATTTAGGTATTAAGTCGATTTTGTTGTTAATACACATTAGCAATCAATATCGAGATGGTTCAACTCATTAGTTTAACATATTTAAGTTAATAAACCTTCTTTAACGATCTGAAGTTAGCTTAAAGCCATGCCGGCATAACGGCAGTGCATTTAGAAGAATTCCGTAATCTTATATTTAGGTATAAAGTCGATTTTGTTGTAAATACACATTAGCAATCAATATCGAGATGGTTCAACTCATTATTTTAACATATTTAAGTTAATTTACCTTATTTTTCCTACTGAAGTGTACGTAAAGCCATAACGGTATAACGGCAGTGCATATGGGAGAATTCCGTAATCTTATATTTAGGTATAAAGTCGATTTTCTTATATATGCACTTTAAGCAATCGATAACGAAATCCTTCAAATCATTAGTTTAACATATTTAAGTTAAATAGCCTTCTTTAACGTAATGAAGGTGTTATAAGCCATGGCGGCATAACGACAGTACATTTGGAAGAATTCCGTAAACTAATATTTAGGTAAAAAGTCTATTTTCTTGTATATACACATTTAGCTATCGATATCGAAATACTTCAAATCATTCGTTTAACATATTTAAGTTCGTTAACCTTCTTTAACGTAATGAAGGTGATATAAAGCCATGGCAGCATAACGACAGTGCATTAGAAGAATTCCGTAATCTTATATTTATGTATAAAGTCGATTTTGTTGTAAATACACATTAGCAATCAATATCGAGATGGTTCAACTCATTATTTTAACATATTTAAGTTAATTTACCTTATTTTTCCTACTGAAGTTTACATAAAGCCAAAACGGTATAACGCCAGTGCATTTGGAAGAATTCCGTAATCTTATATTTAGGCACAAAGTCGATTTTCCTGTATATACACATTTAGCTATCGATATCGAAATGCTTCAAATCATTCGTTTAACATATTTAAGTTCGTTAACCTTCTTTAGCGTAATGAAGGTGATATAAAGCCATGGCGGCATAACGGCAGTGTATTTAGAAGAATTCCGTTATCGTATATGTATGTATAAAGTCGATTTTGTTGTATATACACATTTAGCAATCGATATCGAAATGCTTCAAATCATTAGTTTAACAAATTTAAGTTAATTAACCTTCTTTAACGAATTGAAGTTGATATAAAGCCATGGCGGCATAACGACAGTACATTTGGAAGATTTCCGCAATCTTATATCTAGGTATAAAGTCGATTTTCTTTTATATATGCATTAAGCAATCGATATCGAAATGCTTCGAATAACTTGTTTAACATATTTAAGTTAATAAACCTTCTTTAACGAACTGAAGTTAAAATAAAGCCATAACGGCATAACGGCAGTGCATTTAGAAGAATTCCGTTATCGTGTATTTATGTATAAAGTCGATTTTCTTAAATATTCATTAGTTTAACATATTTTAAATTAATTAACCTTCTTTATCTTACTGAAGTTTACATAAAGCCATAACGGCATAACGGCAGTAATTTATATGAATTCCGTTATCTTATATTTAGGTATAAAGTCGATTTTGTTGTACATACACATTTAGCAATCGATATCGAAATGCTTCAAATCATTAGTTTAACATATTTAAGTTAGTTAACTTTCTTTAACGTAATTAAGGTGATATAAAGCCATGGCGGCATAACGGCAGTGTATTTAGAAGAATTCCGTTATCGCATATTTATGTATTAAGTCGATTTTGTTGTATATACACATTTAGCAATCGATATCGAAATGCTTCAAATCATTAGTTTTAAAATATTTAAGTTAATTAACCTTCGTTATCTTACTGAAGTTTACATAAAGCCAAAACGGTATAACGCCAGTGCATTTGGAAGAATTCCGTAAACTAATATTTAGGTAAAAAATCTATTTTCTTGTATATACACATTTAGCTATCGATATCGAAATACTTCAAATCATTCGTTTAACATATTTAAGTTCGTTAACCTTCATTATCTTACTGAAGTTTACATAAAGCCAAAACGGTATAACGCCAGTGCATTTGGAAGAATTCCGTAATTTTATATTTAGGTAAGAAGTCTATTTTCTTCTATATACACATTTAGCAATCCATATCGAAATGCTTCAAATCATTAGTTTAACATCTTTAAGTTAATTAACCTTCTTTAACGTAATGAAGGTGATATAAAGCCATGGCGGCATAACGACAGTGCATTTAGAAGAATTCCGTAATCTTATATTTAGGTATAAAGTCGATTTTCTTTTATATACAAATTTAGCTATCGATATCGAAATGCTTCAAATCATTCGTTTAACATATTTAAGTTCGTTAACCTTCTTTAACGTAATGAAGGTGATATAAAGCCATGGCAGCATAACGACAGTGCATTAGAAGAATTCCGTAATCTTATATTTATGTATAAAGTCGATTTTCTTGTATATACACATTTAGCAATCGATATCGAAATGCTTCAAATCATAAGTTTAACATATTTAAATTAATAAACCTTCTTTAACGAACGGAAGTGGGCTTAAAGCCATGGCGGCATAACGGCAATGCATTTAGTAGAATACCGTAATCTTATATTTAGGCATAAAGTCGATTTTCTTGTATATACACATTTAGCAATCGATAACGAAATGCTTCAAATCATTAGTTTAACATATTTAAGTTAATAAACCTTCTTTAACGTAATGAAGTTGGCATAAAGCTATGGCGGCTTAACGGCAGTGCATGTAGAAGAATTCCGTTATCTTATATTTAGGTATAAAATCAATTTTCTTGTATTTACGCATTTTGCAATCGATATCGAAATGCATCAAATAACTGGTTTAGCATATTTAAGTTAATTAACCTTCTTTATCTTACTGAAGTTTACATAAAGCAATAACGGCATAACGGCAGAATATTTATATGAATTCCGTTATCTTATATTTAGGGATAAAGTCGATTTTGCTGTACATACACATTTAGCTGTCGATATCGAAATGCTTCAAATAACTGGTCTAACATACTCAAGTTAATAAACCTTCTTTTGCGAACTGAAGTTAATATAAAAGCCATAACGGCATAGCGGCAGTGCATTTAGAAGAATTACGTAATCTTATATTTAGGTATGAATTCGATTTTCTTGTATATACTCATTTAGCAATCTATATCGAAATGCTTCAAATCATTAATTTAACATATTTAAGTTAATAAAGCTTCTTTATCTTACTGAAGTTTACATAAAAGCCAAAACGGTATAACGGCAGTGCATTTGGAAGAATTCCGTAATCTTATATTTATGTAACTAGTCGATTTTCTTGTATATACACATTTAGCTATCGATATCGAAATGCTTCAAATCATTCGTTTAACATATTTAAGTTAGTTAACCTTCTTTAACGTAATGAAGGTGATATAGAGCCATGGCGGCATAACGACAGTGCATTTAGAAGAATTCCGTAATCTTATATTTAAGTATAAAGTCGATTTTCTTAAATATTCACATTTAGCAATCGATATGGAAATGCCTTCATATCATTAGTTTAAAATATTTAAGTTAATTAACCTTCTTTAACGTATTGAAGTTGATGTAAAGCCATGGCAGCATAACAACAATACATTTGGAAGAATTCCGCGATCTTATATTTATGTATAAAGTTGATTTTCTTGTATATACACATTAAGCAATCGATATCGAAATGCTTCAAATCATTAGTTTAACATATTTAAGTTTGTTTAACCTTCTTTAACGAACGGAAGTTGGCTTAAAGCCATGGCGGCATAACGGCTGTGCATTTAGAAGAATTCCGTAATCTTATATTTAGATATAAAGTCGATTTCTTAAATATTCTCATTTAAGCAATCGATATCGAAATGCCTTCAAATCATTAGTTTAACAAATCTAAGTTAATTAACCTTCTTTAACAAACTGAAGTTGGCATAAAGCTATGGCGGCTTAACGGCAGTGCAAGTAGAAGAATTCCGTTATCTTATATTTAGGTATAAAGTCGATTTTCTTGTATTTACGCATTTAGCAATCGATATCGAAATGCATCAAATAACTGGTTTACCATATTTAAGTTAATTAACCTTCTTTATCTTACTGAAGTTAACATAAAGCAATAACGGCATATCGGCAGTATATTTATATGAATTCCGTTATCTTATATTTAGGTATAAAGTCGATTTTGTTGTACATACACATTTAGCAATCGATATCGAAATGCTTCAAATCATTAGTTTAACATATTTAAGTTCGTTAACCTTCTTTAACGTAATTAAGGTGATATTAAGCCATGGCGGCATAACGGACAGTGCATTTAGAAGAATTCCGTAATCTTATATTTATGTATAAAGTCGATTTTCTTGTATATACACATCTAGCAATCGATAACGAAATGCTTCAAATCATTAGTTTAACATATTTAAGCTAATTAACCCTCTTTATCTTACTAAAGTCTACAAAAGCCTTAACGGCATAACGGCAGTGCATTTGGAAGAATTCCGTAATCTTATATTGAGGTATAAAGTCGATTTTCTTGTATATATACATTTAGCAATCGATATCGAAATGCCTCAAATCATTAGTTTAACATATTTAAGTTAATTAACCCCCTTTATCTTACTGAAGTCTACAAACGCCTTAACGGCATAACGGCAGTGCATGTAGAAGAATTCCGTTATCATATATTTAGGTATAAAGTCGATTTTCTTTTATATACAAATTTAGGCTATCGATATCGAAATGCTTCAAATCATTCGTTTAACATATTTAAGTTCGTTAACCTTCTTTAACGTAATGAAGGTGATATAAAGCCATGGCAGCATAACGACAGTGCATTAGAAGAATTCCGTAATCTTATATTTATGTATAAAGTCGATTTTCTTGTATATACACATTTAGCAATCGATATCGAAATGCTTCAAATCATAAGCTTAACATATTTAAATTAATAAACCTTCTTTAACGAACGGAAGTGGGCTTAAAGCCATGGCGGCATAACGGCAATGCATTTAGTAGAATACCGTAATCTTATATTTAGGCATAAAGTCGATTTTCTTGTATATACACATTTAGCAATCGATAACGAAATGCTTCAAATCATTAGTTTAACATATTTAAGTTAATAAACTTTCTTTAACGTAATGAAGTTGGCATAAAGCTAGCTGTAGAAGAATTCCGTTATCTTATATTTAGGTATAAAGTCGATTTTCTTGTATTTACGCATTTAGCAATCGATATCGAAATGCATCAAATAACTGGTTTAGCATATTTAAGTTAATGAAACTTCTTTATCTTACTGAAGTTTACATAAAGCAATAACGGCATAACGGCAGAATATTTATATGAATTCCGTTATCTTATATTTTGGTATAAAGTCGATTTTGCTGTACATACACATTTAGCTGTCGATATCGAAATGCTTCAAATAACTGGTCTAACATACTCAAGTTAATAAACCTTCTTAAGCGAACTGAAGTTAATATAAAGCCATAACGGCATAGCGGCAGTGCATTTAGAAGAATTACGTAATCTTATATTTAGGTATGAATTCGATTTTCTTGTATATACTCATTTAGCAATCTATATCGAAATGCTTCAAATCATTAATTTAACATATTTAAGTTAATAAAGCTTCTTTATCTTACTGAAGTTTACATAAAGCCAAAAACGGTATAACGGCAGTGCACTTGGAAGAATTCCGTAATCTTATATTTATGTATAAAGTCGATTTTCTTGTATATACACATCTAGCAATCGATAACGAAATGCTTCAAATCATTAGTTTAACATATTTAAGCTAATTAACCCTCTTTATCTTACTAAAGTCTACAAAAGCCTTAACGGCATAACGGCAGTGCATTTGGAAGAATTCCGTAATCTTATATTGAGGTATTAAGTCGATTTTCTTGTATATATACATTTAGCAATCGATATCGAAATGCCTCAAATCATTAGTTTAACATATTTAAGTTAATTAACCCCCTTTATCTTACTGAAGTCTACAAACGCCTTAACGGCATAACGGCAGTGCATGTAGAAGAATTCCGTTATCATATATTTTAGGTATAAAGTCGATTTTCTTTTATATACAAATTTAGATATCGATATCGAAATGCTTCAAATCATTAGTTTATCATATTTAAGTTAATTAACCCTCTTTATCTTACTGAAGTCTACAAACGCCTTAATTGCATAACCGCAAAGCATTTAGAAGAAATACGTAATCTTATATTTAGGTATAAAAGTCGATTTTATCTTGTACATACTCATTTAGCAATCGATATCGAAATGCCTAAAATCATTAGTTTAATATATTTAAGTTAATTAACCCTCTTTATCTTACTGAAGTCTACAAACGCCTTAACGGCATAACGGCAAAGCATTTAGAAGAATTCCGTAATCTTATATTTAGGTATAAAGTCAATTTTCTTGTATATATGCATTTAGCAATCGATATCGAAATGCTTCAAATAACTGGTTTAACATATTTAAGTTAGTAAACCTTCTTTAACTAACTGAAGTTAACATAAAACCATAACGGTATAACGGCAGTGCATTTGGAAGAGATCCGTAATCTTATATTTAGGTATAAAGTCGATTTTATTGTATATACACATTTAGCAATCGATATCGGAATGCCTCAAATCATTAGTTTAATATATTTAAGTTAATTAACCTTCTTTAACATATTGAAGTTCATATAAAGCCATAACGGCATAACGGCAGTGCATTTAGAAGAATTCCGTAATCTTATATTTAGGTATAAAGTCCATTTTCTTGTATATACTCATTTAGCAATCGAAATCGAAATGCTTCAAATCATTAGTTTAAAATATTTAAGTTAACAAACCTACTTTAACGCACTGAAGTCTACAAAACGTTTTAACGGCATAACGGCAATACATTTAGAAGAATTTCGTAATCTTATATTAAGATATAAAGTCAATTTTGTTGTATATACACATTTAGCAATCGATATCGAAATGCTTCAAATCATTAGTTTAAGCTAATCCCTCTCTATCTCACTGAAGTCTACAAACGCCTTAGCGGCATAACGGCAAAGCATTTAGAAGAATTCCGTAATCTTATATTTAGGTATAAAGTCCATTTTCTTGTATATACTCATTTAGCAATCCAAATCGAAATGCTTCAAATCATTAGTTTAACAAATTTAAGTTAATTAACCCTCTTTATCTTACTGAAGTCTACAAACGCCTTAACGGCATAACGGCAAAGCATTTAGAAGAATTACGTTATCTTATATTTAGGTATAAAGTCGATTTTCTTGTATATATGCATTAAGCAATCGATATCGAAATGCTTCAAATAACTGGTTTAACATATTTAAGTTAACAAACCTTCCTTTAACTAACTGAAGTTAACATAAAGCCATAACGGTATAACGGCAGGTGCATTTGGAAGAATTCCGTAATCTTATATTAAGGTATTAAGTCGATTTTCTTGTATATACACATTTAGCAATCGATATTGAAATGCCTCAAATCATTAGTTTAACATATTTAAGTTAATTAACCCTCTTTATCTTACTGAAGTCTACAAACGCCTTAACAGCAAAACGGCAGTGCATGCAGAAGGAATTCCGTTATCATATATTTAGGTATAAAGTCGATGTTCTTGTACATACACATTTAGCAATCGATATCGAAATGCCTCAAATCATTAGTTTAACATATTTAAGTTAATTAACCCTCTTTATCTTACTGAAGTCTACAAACGCCTTAACGGGCATAACGGCAGTGCCATGTAGAAGAATTACGTAATCTTATATTTACGTATAAAGTCGATTTTCTTGTATATACTCATTTAGCAATCGAAATCGAAATGCTTCAAATCATTAGTTTAACATATTTACGATAATTAACCCTCTTATCTTACTGAAGTCTACAAACGCCTTAACGGCATAACGGCAAAGCATTTAGAAGAATTACGTAATCTTATATTTAGGTATAAAAGTCGCTTTTCTTGTATATACTCATTTAGCAAGCGAAATCGAAATGCTTCAAATCATTAGTTTAACATGTTTAAGGTAATTAACCCTCTTTATCTTACTAAAGTCTACAAACGTTTTAACGGCATAACGGCAAAGCATTTAGAAGAATTCCGTAATCTTATATTTTGGTATAAGGTCGATTTTGTTGCATATACACATTTAGCAATCGATATCGAAATGCTTCAAATCATTAGTTTAACATATTTAAGTTAATTAACCTTATTTATCTTACTGAAGTTCACATAAAGCCATAACGGTATAACGGCAGTGCATTTGTGGGAATTTCGTTATCTTATATTTAGGTATAAAGTCCATTTTGTTGTATATACACATTTAGCAATCGATATCGAAATGCCTCAAATCATTAGTTTAACATATTTAAGTTAATAAACCTTCTTTAACATATTGAAGTTGATCTAAAGCCATGGCGGCATAACGACAGTACATTTTGAAGAATTCCGTAATCTTATTTTTAGGTATTAAGTCGATTTTTTTGTAGATACACATTAAGCAATCGATATCTAAATGCTTCAAACCATTAGTTTAACATATTTAAGTTAATTAACCTTTTTTAACGTAATGAAGTTGATATAAGGCCATGGTGGCATAACGACAGTACATTTGGAAGAATTCCGTAATCTTATATTTAGGTATAAAGTCGATTTTCTTGTATATATGCATTAAGGCAATCGATATCGAAATGTTTTTAAATCATTAGTTTGACATATTTACGTTAACAAACCTACTTTAACGCACTGAAGTTAACACAAAGCCATGGCGGCATAACGACAGTACATTTGGAAGAATTCCGTAATCTTATATTTAGGTATAAAGTCGATTTGTTTGTATATACACATTTAGCAATCGATATCCAAATGCTTCAAACCATTAGTTTAACATATTTAAGTTAATTAACTTTTTTAACGTATTGAAGTTGATATAAAGCCATGGTGGCATAACGACAGTACATTTGGAAGAATTCCGTAATCTTATATTTAGGTTATAAAGTCGATTTTCTTGTATATACACATTTAGCAATCGATATCTAAATGCTTCAAACCATTAGTTTAACATATTTAAGTTAATTTACCTTTTTTAACGTATTGAAGTTCATATAAAGCCATGGCGGCATAGCGACAGTATATTTGCAAGAATTCCGTAATCTTATATTTAGATATAAAAAAGATTTTCTTGTATATATGCATTAAGCAATCGATTTCGAAATGCTTCAAATAACTGGTGTAACATATCTAAGTTAATAAACTTTCTTTAACGAACTGAAGTTAACATAAAGCCATAACGGCATAACGGCAGTGCATTTAGAAGAATTCCGTAAGCTTATATTTAGGTATAAAGTCAATTTTGTTGTATATACGCATTTAGCAATCGATATCGAAATGCTTCAAATCATTAGTTTAACAAGTTAAGTTAATTAACCTTCTTTAACGTATTGAAGGTGATATAAAGCCATGGCGGCATAGCGACAGTACATTTGCAAGAATTCCGTAATCTTATATTTAGGTATAAAGAAGATTTTCTTGTATATACTTTTAGCAATCGATATCGAAATGCTTCAAATCATTAGTTTGAAATATTTACGTTAACAAACCTACTTTAACGCACTGAAGTTAACACAAGGCCATGGCGGCATAACGGCAGTGCATGTAGAAGAAATCCGTAATCTTATATTTAGGTATAAATTTGAATTTTTTTTGTATATACACATTTAGCAATCGATATCTAAATGCTTCAAACCATTAGTTTAACATATTTAAGTTAATTAACCTTTTTTAACGTATTGAAGTTGATATAAAGCCATGGTGGCATAACCACAGTAATTTGGAAGAATTCCGTAATCTTATATTTAGGTATAAAGTCGATTTTCTTGTATATATGCATTAAGCAATCGATATCGAAATGCTTCAAATAACTGGTTTAACATATTTAAGTTAACAAACCTACTTTAACGCACTAAAGTTAACACAAAGCCATGGCGGCATAACGGCTTATATTTAGGTATAAATTCGATTTTTTTTGCATATACACATTTAGCAATCGATATTCGAAATGCTTCAAATCATTAGTTTAACATATTAAGTTAATAAACATTTTTTAGCTTAATGCGGTCTACATAAAGCCCTGAACGGTATAACGGCAGTGCATTTAGAAGAAATCCGTAATGTTATAATTTTATATTAAGGTATAAAGTCGATTTTGTTGTATTTACACATTTAGCAGTCGATATCGAAATGCCTTCAAACCATTAGTTTAACATACTTAAAATAATTAACCTTCTTTAACATATTGAAGTTGATACAAACCATGGCGGCATAACGACAGTACATTTGGAAGAATTCCGTAATCTTATATTTAGGTATAAAGCCGATTTTCTTGTTTATACACATTTAGCAATCGATATCGAAATGCTTCAAAATCATTAGTTTAACATATTAAAGTTAATTAACCATCTTTAACGTATTTAAGGTGAAATAAAGCCTTAACGCCATAACGACAGTAATTTGGAAGAATTCCGTAATCTTTTATTTAGGTATAAAGTCGATTTTCTGGTATATATGCATTTAGAAATCGATATCGAAATGCTTCAAATCATTAGTTTAACATATTTAAGTTAATTAACCATCTTTAACGTATTGAAGGTGAAATAAAGCCATGGCCGCCATAACCACAGTAATTTGGAAGAATTCCGTAATCTGTTATTTAGGTATAAAGTCGATTTTCTGGTATATGTGCATTTAGAAATCGATATCGAAATGCTTCAAATCATTTGTTTAACATATTTACGTTAATAATCCTACTTTAACGAACTGAAGTTTGACACAAAGCCATGGCGAATAACGGCAGTGCATTTGGAAGAATTCCGTTATCCTGTGTTTAGGTTTAAAGTCAAGTTTTTTGTATTAGCACATTTAGCAATCAATATTGCAATGCTTCTATTCATTAGTTTAACTTAAATATGTTATATTAACTTCTTTACCTACCGAAGGTGACATGAAGCCATGGCGGCATTACGGCGGTGCATGTAGAAGAATTCCGTAATTTTATATTTAGGTATAAAATCGATTTTGTTGTATAAACACATTTAGGAATCCATATCGAAATGTTTTCAAATCATTAGTTTAACATATTTAAGTTAATTAACCTTCCTTATCTTACTAAAGTCTACAAAAGCCTTAACGGCATAACGGCAGTGCATTTGGAAGAACTCCGTAATCTTATATTTAGGTATACAGTCGATTTTGTTGTATATACACATTTAGCAATCGATATCGAAATGCCTCAAATCATTATTTTAACATATTTAAGTTAATTAACCTTCTTTCACATATTGTAGTTGATATAAAGCCATGGCGGCATAACGGCAGTGCATTTAGAATAATTCCATAATCTTATATATTTAGGTATAATGTCGGTTTTCTTGTATATACGCATTTAGAAATCGATATCGAAATGCTTCAAATCATTAGTTTAACATATTTAAGTTAATTAACCTTCTTTATCTTACTGAAGTTTACATAAAGCCATAGCGGTATAACGCAGTGCATTTGGGAGAATTTCGTAATTTTTTTATTTAGGTATAAAGTCGATTTTGTTGTATATACACATTTAGCAATCGATATCGAAATGCCTCAAATCATTATTTTAACATATTTAAGTTAATTAACCTTATTTCACATATTGTAGTTGATATAAAGCCATGGCGGCATAACGGCAGTACATTTGGAAGAATTCTGTAATCTTATATTTAGGTATAAAGAAGATTTTCTTGTATATATGCACTTAGCAATCGATTTCGAAAATCTTCAAATCATTAGTTTAATATACTTAAGTCAATAAATCTTTTTTAACGAACAGAAGTAAACATGAAGCCATAACTGCAAAACGGCAGTGCATTTAGAAGAATTCCGTAATCTTCTATTTAGGTACAAACTCGATTTTCTTGTATATACACATATAGCAATCGATATCAAAATGCCTCAAATCATTAGTTTAACATATTTAAGTTAATTAACCCCTTTTATCTTACTGAAGTCTTCAAACGCCTTAACGGCATAACGGCAATGCATGAAGAAGAATTCCGTAATCTTATATTTAGGTATAAAGTCGATTTTCTTGTATATACTCATTTAGCAATCGATATCGAAATGCTTCACATCATTAGTTTGACATATTTAAGTTAAAAAACATACTTTAAACCGAAGTTAACACAAAGCCATGGCGGCATAACGGCAGTGCATGTAGAAGAATTCCGTAATCTTATATTTAGGGTATAAAGTCGACTTTTTGTATATATGCATTAAGCAATCGATTTCGAAAATCTTCAAAACATTAGTTTAACATATTTAAGTTAATTATCCTTCTATAACATATTGAAGTTGATAAAAAGCCATGGCGGCATAGCGACAGTACATTTGCAAGAATTCCGTGAACTTATATTTAGGTAGAAAGTCGATTTTCTTGTATATATGCATTAAGCAATCGATTTCAGAATGCTTCAAATAACTGGTGTAACATATTTAAGTTAATAAACCTTCTTAAACGAACTGAAGTTAAAATGAAGCCATAACGGCATAACGGCAGTGCATTTAGAAGAATTCCGTAATCTTATATTTAGGTATAAAGTCGATTTTTTTGTATATACACATTTAGCAATCGATATCGAAATGCTTCAAATCATTAGTTTAACATATTTAAGTTAATTAACCCTCTTTATCTTACTGAAGTCGACAAACGCCTTAACGACATAAAGGCAAAGCATTAGAAGAATTACGTAAGATTATATTTAGGTATTAAGTCGATTTTCTTATATATACTCATTTAGCACTCGATATCGAAATGCTTTAAATCATTAGTTTAACATATTTAAGTTAACGAACCTACTTTAACGCACTGAAGTTAACACAAAGCCATGGCGGCATAGCGCAGTGCATGTAGAAGAATTCCGTAATCTTATATTTAGGTATAAATTCGATTTTTTTGTATATACACATTTGGCAATCGATATCGAAATGCTTCAAATCATTAGTTTAACAAATTTAAGTTAATTAACCTTCTTTAACGTATTGAAGTTGATATCGAGCCATGGCGGCATAACGACAGTACATTTGGAAGAATTCCGTAATCTTATATTTAGGTATAAAAACGATTTTGTTGTATATATGCATTTAGCAGTCGATTTCGAAAATCTTCAAATCATTAGTTTAACATTATTTAAGTTAATTAACCTTCTTTAACGTATTGAAGGAGATATAAAGCCATGGCGACATAACGACAGTACGTTTGGGAGAATCCCGTAATCTTATATTTAGGTATGAAGTCGATTTTCTTGTATATACTCATTTAGCAATCGATATCGAAATGCTTTAAATCATTAGTTTAACATATTAAGTTAATAAACATTTTTTAGCTTAATGAGGTCTACATAAAGCCTTAACGGTATAACGCAGTACATTTAGAAGAACTCCGTAATGTTATAATTTTATATTTAGGTATAAAGTGGATTTTGTTTTATTTACACATTTAGCAGTCGATATCGAAATGCTTCAAACCATTAACCTTCTTTAACGTATTGAAGTTGATACAAACCATGGCGGCATAACGACAGTACATTTGGAAGAATTCCGTAATCTTATATTTGGGTATAAAAACGATTTTCTTGTATATACACATTTAGCAATCGATATCGAAATGCTTCAAATCATTAATTTAACATATTAAAGTTAATTAACCATCTTTAACGTATTGAAGGTGAAATAAAGCCAAGGCGCCCATAACCACAGTAATTTGGAAGAATTCCGTAATCTTATATTTAGGTATAAAGTCGATTTTCTTGTATATATGCATTAAGCAATCGATATCGAAATGCTTCAAATAACTGGTTTAACATATTTGAGTTAATAAACCTTCTTTAACTTACTGAAGTTAACATAAGGCCATGGCGGAATAACGGCAGTGCATTTGGAAGAATTCCGTTATCCTATGTTTAGGTATAAAGTCAAGTTTCTTGTACTAGCACATTAAGCAATCGATATCGAAATGCTTCAAATAACTGGTTGGTAACATATTTAAGTTAACAAACCTACTTTAACGCACTGAAGTTAACACAAAGCCATGGCGGCATAACGGCTTATATTTAGGAATAAATTCGATTTTTTTGCATATACACATTTAGCAATCGATATCGAAATGCTTCAAATCATTAGTTTAACATATTAAGTTAATAAACATTTTTTAGCTTAATGAGGTCTACATAAAGCCTGAACGGTATAACGGCAATGCATTTAGAAGAAATCCGTAATGTTATAATTTTATATTAATGTATAAAGTCGATTTTGTTGTATTTACACATTTAGCAATCGATAACGAAATGCCTCAAGTCATTAGTTTAACATATTCAAGTAAACATATTTATGTTAATTAACCTTCTTTATCTTACTGAAGTTTACATAAAGCCATAACGGTATAACGGCAGTGCATTTGGAAGAATTCCGTAAACTTATACTTAGGTATAAAGTCGAATTTGTTGTATATACACATTTGGCAATCGATATCGAGACGCTCCAACTCATAAGTTTAACATATTGAAGTTAATAAACCTTCTTTAGCGAAACTGAGGTTGGCATAAAGCCATGGCGGCATAACGGCAGTGCATTTAGAAGAATTCTGTAATCTTATGTTTTGGTATAAAGTCGATTTTTTTGTATATACACATTTAGCAAGCGATATCGAACTGCTTCAATTCAGTAGTTTAACATATTTAAGTTAATTAACCTTCTTTAACGTATTGAAGTTGATATAAAGCCATGGCGGCATAACGGCAGTGCATTTTGAAGAATTCCGTAATCTTATATTTAGGTATAAAGTCGATTTTCTTTTATATACACATTTAGCAATCATAACGAAATGCTTCAAATCATTAGTTTAACATATTTAAGTTAATTAACCTTCTTTATCTTACTGAAGTTTACATAAAGCCATAACGGTATAACGGCAGTGCATTTGGAAGAATTCCGTAAACTTTATACTTAGGTATAAAGTCGAATTTGTTGTATATACACATTTGGCAATCGATATCGAGACGCTCCAACTCATAAGTTTAACATATTGAAGTTAATAAACCTTCTTTAGCGAACTGAGGTTGGCATAAAGCCATGGCGGCATAACGGCAGTGCATTTAGAAGACTTCTGTAATCTTATGTTTTGGTATAAATTCGATTTTCTTGTATATACACATTTAGCAATCGATATCGAAATGCTTCAAATCATTAGTTTAACATATTTAAGTTAATAAACGTTCTTTAACGCACTGAAGTCTACATAAAGATTTAACGGTATAACGGCAGTGCATTTAGAAGAATTCCGTAATCTTACATTTAGGTATAAAGTCGATTTTCTTGTATATACACATTTAGCAATCGATAACGAAATGCTGCAAGTCACTAGTTTAACATATTTAAGTTAATTAACCTTCTTTATCTTACTGAAGTTTACAAGTTTACATAAAGCCATAACGATATAACGGCAGTGCATGTAGAAGAAATCCGTGTTCTTGTATTTAGGTATAAAAGTCGATTTGGTTGTATATACACATTTAGCAATCGATATCGAGATGCTTCAACTCATTAGTTTAACATATTTAAGTTAGTTAACCCTCTTTATCTTACTGAAGTCAACCAAAGCCTTAACGGCATAACGGTAGTGCATTTAAAAGAATTCCGTTATCTTATATTTAGGTATAAATTCGACTTTCTTGTATTTACACATTTAGCAATCGATATAGAAATGCTTCAAATCATTAGTTTAACATATTTAAGTTAATTAACTTTCTTTAACGCAATGAAGGTGATATAAAGCCATGGCGGCATAACGACAGTGCATGTAGAAGAATTCCGTAATCTTATATTTAGGTATAATGTCGATTTTTTTGTATATACACATTTTGCAATCGATATCGAAATGCTTCGAATCATTAGTTTAACATATTTAAGTTAATAAAACTTCTTTAACGCACTGAAGTCTACATAAAGCCTTAACGGTATAACTGCACTGCATTTAGAAGAATTCCGTTATCTTATATTTAGGTATAAATTTGACTTTCTTGTATATACTCATTTAGCAAGCGATATCAAAATGCTTCAAACCATTAGTTTAACATATTAAAAATAATTAAACTTCTTAAACGTATTGAAGTTGATACAAAGCCATGGCGGCATAACGACAGTACATTTGGAAGGATTCCTTGATCTTATATTTAGGTATAAAGTCGATTTTCTTGTATATCGCATTCAGCAATCGATATCAAAATGCTCCAAATCATTAGTTTAACATATTTAAGTTAATTAACCTTCTTTAACGTACTGAAGTTGATATAAAGCCATAGCGGCATAACGGCAATGCATTTAGAAGAATTCCGTAATGTTATATTTAGGTATAAAGTCGATTTTGTTGTATATACACATTTAGCAAGCGATATCGAAATGCTTCAAATCATTAGTTTAACATATTTAAGTTAATAAAACTTCTTTAACGCACTGAAGTTTACATAAAGCCTTAACGGTATAACTGCACTGCATTTAGAAAAATTCCGTTATCTTATATTTAGGTATAAATTTGACTTTCTTGTATATATGCATTTAGAAATCGATATCGAAATGCTTCAAATCATTAGTTTAACATATTTAAGTTAATTAACCTTCTTTAACGTATTGAAGTTGATATAAAGCCATGGCGGCATAACGACAGTGCATGTAGAAGAATTCCGTAATCTTATATTTAGGTATGTAGTCGAATTTCTTGTATATACACCTTTAGCAATCGATATCGAAAATCTTCAAATAGCTGGTTAAGCATATTTAGGTTAATTAACCTTCTTTATCTTAATGAAATTGAACTAAAGCCTTAACGGCATAACGGCAGTATATTTGGGTGAATTCCGTAATCTTTTATTTACGTATAAAATCGATTTTCTTGTATATACACATTAAGCAATCGATATCGAAATGCTTCAACTCATTAGTTTAACATATTTAAGTTAATAAACCTTCTTTAACGATCTGAAGTTGGCATAACGGCAGTGGATGTAGAATAATTCCGTAATCTTATATTTAGGTAAAAAGTCGATTTTCCTGTATATACACATTGAGCTATCGGTATCGAAATGCTTTAAATCATTTGTTTAACATTATAAGTTAATAAACATTTTTTAGCTTACTGAAGTCTACATAAAGCCATAACGGCATAACGGCAGTGCATTTAGAAGATTTCCGTAATGTTATAATTTTATATTTAGGTATAAAGTCGACTTTCTTGTATTTGCACATTTAGCAATCGATATCGAATTGCTTCAAACCATTAGTTTAACATATTTAAAATAATTATCCTTCTTTAACGTATTGAAGGTGATACAAAGCCATGGCGGCATAACGACAGTACATTTGGAAGAATTCCGTAATCTTATATTTAGGTATAAAGTCGATTTTCTTGTATATACACATTTAGCAATCGATATCGAAATGCTTCAAATCATAAGTTTAACATATTTAAGTTAATTAATCCTCTTTGTCTTACTGAAGTGTACACAAGCCTTAACGGCATAACGGCAGTGCTTTTGGAAGAGCTCCGTATCCTTATATTTTGGTTATTAAGTCGATTTTGTTGTATATACGTATTAAGCAATCGATAACGAAATGCCTCAAGTCATTAGTTTAACATATTTAAGTTAATTAATCTTCTTTATCTTACTGAAGTTTACATAAAGCCATAACGGTATAACGGCAGTGCACTTGGAAGAATTCCGTAAACTTATATTTAGGTATAAAGTCGAATTATTTGTATATACACATTTAGCAATCGATATCGAGATGCTCCAACTCATTAGTTTAACATATTTAAGTTAATAAACCTTCTTTAACGAACTGAGGTTGGCATAAAGCCATGGCGGCATAACGGCAGTGCATTTAGAAGAATTCTGTAATCTTATGTTTTGGTATAAAGTCGATTTTCTTGTATATACACATTTAGCAATCGATATCGAAATGCTTCAAATCATTAGTTTAACATATTTAAGTTAATAAACGTTCTTTAACGCACTGAAGTCTACATAAAGCCTTAGCGGTATAACTGCAGTGCATTCAGAAGAATTCCGTAATTTTCTATTTAGGTATAAAGTCGTTTTTCTTGTATTTACATATTTAGGAATCGATATCGAAATGCTTCAAATCATTAGATTAACAAATTTAAGTTAATTAACCCTCTCTATCTTACTGAAGTCTACATAAAGCCTTAACGGCATAACGGCAGTGCATATAGAAGAATTCCGTAATCTTTTATTTAGGTATAAATTCGATTTTCTTGTATATACACATTTAGCAAACGATATCGAACTGCTTCAATTCATTAGTTTAACATATTTAAGTTAATTAAACTTCTTTAACGTATTGAAGTTGATATAAAGCCATGGCGGCATAACGGCAGTGCATTTTGAAGAATTCCGTAATCTTATATTTAGGTATAAAGTCGATTTTCTTTTATATACACATTTAGCAATCAATAACGAAATGCTTCAAATCATTAGTTTAACATATTTAAGTTAATTAACCTTCTTTATCTTACTGAAGTTTACATAAAGCCATAACGGTATAACGGCAGTGCATCTGGAAGAATTCCGTAATCTTATATTTAGGTATAAAGTCGATTTTCTTTTATATACACATTTAGCAATCAATAACGAAATGCTTCAAATCATTAGTTTAACATATTTAAGTTAATTAACCTTCTTTATCTTACTGAAGTTTACATAAAGCCATAACGGTATAACGGCAGTGCATCTGGAAGAATTCCGTAATCTTATAGTTAGGTATAAAGTTGATTTTGTTGTATATACTCATTTAGCAATCGATATCGAGATGCTCCAACTCATTAGTTGAACATATTTAAGTTAATAAACCTTCTTTAAGGAACTGAGGTTGGCATAAAGCCATGTCGGCATAACGGCAGTGCATTTAGAAGAATTCTGTAATCTTATGTTTTGGTATAAAGTCGATTTTCTTAAATATACACATTTAGCAATCGATATCGAAATGTTTCAAATCATTAGTTTAACATATTTAAGTTAATAAACGTTCTTTAACGCACTGAAGTCTACATAAAGATTTAACGGTATAACGGCAGTGCATTTAGAAGAATTCTGTAATCTTATGTTTTGGTAAAAAGTCGAGTTTGTTGTACATACACATTTAGCAATCAATAACGAAATGCTTCAAATCATTAGTTTAACATATTTAAGTTAATTAACCTTCTTTATCTTACTGAAGTCTACATAAAGCCTTAACGGTATAACGGCAGTGCATTCAGAAGAATTCCGTAATCTTATATTTAGGTATAAAGTCGATTTTCTTTTATATACACATTTAGCAATCAATAACGAAATGCTTCAAATCATTAGTTTAACATATTTAAGTTAATTAACCTTCTTTATCTTACTAAAGTCTACATTAAGCCTTAACGGTATAACGGCAGTGCATTTAGAAGAATTCCGTAATGTTATAATTTTATATTTAGGTATAAAGTCGACTTTTTTGTATTTGCACATTTAACAATCGATATCGAATTGCTTCAAACCATTAGTTTAACATATTTAAAATAATTAACCTTCTTTGACGTATTGAAGGTGATACAAAGCCATGGCGGCATAACGACAGTACATTTGGAAGAATACCGTAATCTTATATTTAGGTATAAAGTCGATTTTCTTGTATATACACATTTAGCAGTCGATATCGAAATGCTTCAAATCATAAGTTTAACATATTTAAGTTAATTAATCCTCTTTGTCTTACTGAAGTGTACAAAAGCCTTAACGGCATAACGGCAGTGCTTTTGGAAGAGCTCCGTAACCTTATATTTAGTTATAAAGTCGATTTTGTTGTATATACTTATTTAGCAATCGATAGCGAAATGCCTCAAGTCATTAGTTTAACATATTTAAGTTAGCATATTTAAGTAAACATATTTAAGTTAAATAACCTTCTTTATCTTACTAAAGTTTACATAAAACCATAACGGCATAACGGCAGTGCATTTAGAAGAATTCCGTTATCTTATATTTAGGTATAAAGTCGATGTTCTTGTATTTACACATTTAGCAATCGATATAGAAATGCTTCAAATCATTAGTTTAACATATTTAAGTTAATTAACTTTCTTTAACGTAATGAAGGTGATATAAAGCCATGGCGGCATAACGACAGTGCATGTAGAAGAATTCCGTCATCTTATATTTTGGTATGAATTCGTTTTTCTTGTATATACTCATTTTGCAATCGATATCGAAATGCTTCAAATCATTCGTTTAACATATTTAAGTTAATAAACCTTCCTTAACGTATTGAAGGTGGTACAAAGCCACGGCGGCATAACGACAGTGCATTTGAAAGAATTCCGTAAAATTATATTTAGGTATAAAGTCGATTTTGTTGTGTATACACATTTAGCAATCGATATCGAGATGCTTCAACTCATTAGTTTAACATATTTAAGTTAATAAACCTTCTTTAACGAACTGAAGTTGGGATAAAGGCATGGCGGCATAACGGCAGTGCCTGTAGAAGAATTCCGTTATCTTATATTTAGGTATAAAGTCGATTTTCTTGTATGTACACATTTAGCAAGCGATATCGAAATGCTTCAAATCATTAGTTTAACATATTTAAGTAAATTAACCTTCTTTAACGTATTGAAGTTGATCTTAAGCCATGGCGGCATAACGGCAGTGCATTTAGAAGAACTCCGTAATCTTATATTTAGGTATAAAGTCGATTTTGTTGTATATACACATTTAGCATATCTTTAACGTATTGAAGTTGATATAAAGCCATGGCGGCATAACGGCAGTGCATTTAGAAGAATTCCGTAATCTTATATTTAGGTATAAACTCGATTTTCTTGTATATACACATTTAGCAGGCGATATCGAAATGCTTCAAAACATTAGTTTAACATATTTAAGTTAATTAACCTTCTTTAACGTATTGATGTTGATATAAAGCCATGGCGGCATAACGGCGGTGCATTAAGAAGAATTCCGTAATCTTTTATTTAGGTATTAAGTCGATTTTGTTGCATATACACATTTAGCAAGCGATATCGAAATGCTTCAAATCATAAGTTTAACATATTTAAGTTAATAAACCATCTTTTACGAACTGAAG